>JABXWE010038271.1:0-17151 GCA_014611495.1 Limonius californicus
AGGCCTCCTTAACGTACTGTTTTTAAGCTAAAACAGTGCGCTTAGAACGGCTTTATAAAACCGAAATAGAAAATAGTATATTATTATACGAGTTTCATAACGGACTTATTGTAGCACGCGTGGAACAAGTGCTACAATGCCCGTTATGAAACGAGTATAATATACTATTTTATCTACTTTGAGATACTTGTTATGTAGAAATTCAAAATTTCTGATAGAGTTTGTGGTTATGTATATTCGACATCTGACATTTGTCGTTTTATGACCAAAGTGAAAGCAAATGTCACCAATCTTAAAAACCAAAAAGTTACCAAAAACAGTTTAATAATAGAGGATTTTATTACCAAAAACAGTTTAATAATAGCCTCCATTATTAAACTGTTTTCGGTATCGTAATGGACCTATTATTAAATCAAAGTAGATAAACAGAGATTATGATTCAGCTATAATAAAAAATAGTTTATTGAATGCCTAAAAGATATTGTGTAGCATTTATATCGTAAATTTAGACAAAATGTCAAATTTCCGTATAAAAGTAAGAGCACTAAATTTTACAGCAATCTACCAGCCGAATATTCTACTAAGAAGAAATCAAATCTTAAACACCTTTTTGTCCCCAGAATTTACGAAATATTGATGCTCTACAACTACATATTTACAAATTTTATTTTTACCCCGTATTTTGTGACTCAATGTGTATAGTGAAGCAAATGAGGCAGCGCTTCACATAAGAGCACTATATCGTATAATTCGATACTACTTTATTTTAATACAAACAGCATAATAATATGCATATCAACAAAGGCAAGTAGAATAACTGAAAATATTAGTTTGTGCAACGAGAGTGGATATGTTGTCCATATCCCATGGGGATGAAGATTGAGCACGATGCCGTAGGCGGAGTGCTCAATCATTTGGTAGATATGTACATTCCAGTCGAGTAGTATAATATAATTTTTCTACGGCCTGTCGACGGAAAAAAGAAGAATAGGTATTGTAGAATATTTAAAATCTTATTGAACGTTATTAAACAAGTTAATAGTTATTTGTACTTCCGGGAGAAACTTGAATTTATTCCAATGTTAATGTTTTTGTTTATACTCGCTGGATTGTAACTTCAAAAAGAACCGCAGTTTACAATAAGTCGAAAAGTCGATATTATTTTTAATATTCCACATCGCTCTCAACACTGAATATGTCGTCCAGAGAGGTCACGGTTTCATTTTTTGGATAAGGTTTTCATGTAGGCAGTTACAACAATTCCTGCATAATTTTTATTTCATTTGGCAGGTTTGATTCCACAAACTTATTATAGGCAAATTCATGGTAAACTGGGGTAATAACGCCTGCTACGTGTCATTAGTTGCTGAATGAATATCTAGCGGAGTATCGTTCATCGACTCGTCACTGGAATCACTCATTTTTAACTATTTTAACTTAAATTTAACAATATAAGCTAACAATACCAATAAGCTTTTAAAATTAATTTGACGTACACGTGCGGATATACAATTATATTTGTTCAGTTAAGTAGAATTGCCTACTTATCCGTTCTGTGAATTGCGAAGAAAACGGAAGATTAACATGTGGGAGTAAAAAAAAGTAGTTTGTGCAACAAGAGAGGATATGATATCCATATCGCATGAGGATGAAGGTTGTGCACGACGCCGTAGGCAGAGTGCTCAATGATCCAAGAGCGATATGGACATTCCAGTCGAGTCGTATAGTATATCCTTTCTATGAGTTGTCAAAGAAAAAAATATATTCTAGTAGTTGGATGCGATTTCAAAGTTATGCAGTGACATTTGGCGAGAAACAATAGGCTGTATTGTAGTGGTCGCAAAATGTTAGCGTTTGTGCTTTATTTGATATACGTTTATCAAGATTTAAGGAAGAAGATAGAGAGATTTTAAATGTGGCGAGACATACACCAATGGTAAACATTAGCAAAATTGTAACAAAAAGTTATCGTAAGTTCATTCCCCCTGAAGGGGGCTGGCCGCTATAGGGGCCCATAGGGTTCCGCGTCAGAACTTTCATCTACTATTCAATCAGTAACGGAAATGTAAGAATGGGAAAGACCAGGAAAAGTGGATAATGGAATTTCGTGTAACTGCAAACCATACTGCACAAAATTTCAAAACGTTTGATATGATTGTGTGGCTGTTGTTTTCTAAGTAAACTATCGTCGAAGAATACACCTTATATTATTATTACATAAGGTAGAGCCTTTACTTTTCCAACTTTCTCAAACACTCTTTTTGTCCTTATAAATATGTATAATTTGCTATAGTGCAATTCAGCAATTACGTAAAAGTATTTATTTTTGAACCTTTCCAAAAGTGCTTTAAACGCGTTACACGCGGCATAGTTTTTAAAAACGCTTCATCCTTTTCTAAACCAACGACCCGCCACTGGTGCCACATTTTGATTGCTCAATATAATCCCGTGTCATGTTATTAGCGCGGAAAAAAATAATTTCTAAAGTTAATTCGTTAGAATTGTATTTAAACTAGGCTCGTCAAATAAACAAACAATAAACAATAACGGTGTGGGTAGAACGATCTGGCGCAGAGCAAGCGAAGTATTTAGAAATGTCAAAATAAATTGTTTGTCTCCATTTCAGTCAAAGTTGAATTGCGAAGTTTTGCACGATGACCTGGCATTTGAAGTGCGCTGGGCGGTCGCAGGAGACAGCATTGTGTTGCAACTCGTTGCAAAATTAGGTAAGTCTCATAACAATTTACAAGTAGGCTGTTAGTGGGTACTTGGCCTAGCAAAGTCCAAGACGCTTAAGAGCGTTACGACTGCACCCATTATGCATATAATGCACTTCTACACTTGCATTATATATCACACCCTTAACACTTATTAAACTGTACCATAAAGATAATTCATCTTTAGCCAACTTGGGGGAACTTAACGGAAATGATTTCGCGGCAAACTGGCGAAGGTGTAACAGTACTTGATCCTTATACGGTATCAGGATTACAATACTGGGGAAAATCTATCGGGATGGATAATTATAATTAACTGTGAACTGTTGTATCACGTAACATGTAATTTAAAACCGTATCCACAAACTAATCAATACCTGTGCTTGCATCCATTATTAGTTATGGAAGAGGCTTATCTCAGAGCATTCGTTGTGGTTGCGTAATATTATGACAGTAAATACTTTTAGGTCATAAAAGTTACAAAATTCAGTTCAATTGCTAACGCTTAGCTTTTCAAGACAGTTGGTTTGTGTTTTATTCTATTTATAATAACAGCCACATTAACAATGATCAAATTTAACAATAATTTTGAAAATTTGGAATTTTAAAAGAGTTAAAAAATATTTCCCAATGCTTATTATATTACAACTGACAACCAAATACTACTCCACCCTGCTTGCCATATCAATTACGTAAAGTAAACTATTGGCTACACATAAAACGTGATGTATAATCAACGTGGAAACAATATTCATTTAAATAAATTGCGTGCATTAAAGTAAATGCTTTACTAATTGAAATGAAATGTTTTAACGAAATCCTAAATGACAGGAGTGAAATAATTCAATCGACAAGAGAAAAACTAAATAAGGTTGTCTTTTTCCTAGGTTAATAATTATAAAATTGTTATAGCATCCCGAAATACTATTCTGCGAATCTGAATCAAAATTTACGGGGAATCGAAATCATAAAATAATATTAAGCGGTTTGCCTTCCAACAATTTCGTTTGCATTCCTTCCAAGTACAAAAAGAAAAATTTACATAAAAACTTACCTAGAAATTCCGATTACTCTTTGCAACTCCGAAAAGAAAACAAAACTTTTATGACTGCAGTAACTAACAAACCGTGCATGAATATAATTTTAAAACTCGCTCTCGCAGAAGGAATCTCCTGAAGTAAATGAAAAAATAACAGTTAAGCACTTACACCAAATATTTATAAAATCCACAGTTTGTTCAAACCAAGGAACTGTATTCGCACTGCAGGAATAAAGTTGCAAATTTGTACTAGACGCTATAGAAAAAAGGTATTTTACTAATTATAGATGACCTCCACACCTTCATTAATGTCGCAATCTCAATCATCAAAACTGTATATGTTAGTCATGGCCATTTGCAGTATGCTGTAACAAAACTACAGTAAATTATACATGATTGTAATATTAAGCCATCAATTTTGCTATTGATACCAATATTTCTAGAAGGTGTAATGCCAATAATTGCTTTCCAAATTCCATTAAATGTGTAATTTTCATCTTTAAATTAGCATCACTTCCAAATTCTTATTTGTGTCTAAATTACAAGGACATTTATAACTGTAACTTTCAAATTATCCCTTTACAACTTCATAATTTTGATAAGCTTTTACAGGTTTGTTTAACTCGTACAGTTTCATTTCAAAGCTAGGAATTTCATTCAAGTTTGTCCCCCAAAATGTAATCTTTAATTACGAACGTTTTTAATGGTAAACATGTTTATGTAAAGGCAACTCCCACCTAAATAAATGTAAACGTTAATGTCAAACTTAAAAATCAATTCCAAATTCAGGTTCCAACGTAAAGTCCCAACAAGCCAATCAATTCTTCTTAGAGCTCCTCAAAAAAACTTTAATTTCTCTTTCTTTCGAATACTAGACCTACTGAAGTGTGGGACTACCCACTTGAAGAGCGATGACCCGAAGAGAAAGTATATTTCACTTTCATACGGGCACAGCCAAATTAATTCGCGATCTGACCTTTCGCGGTACTTACACAAATTAGAATTTCCGAAATCGTCTTTACAAAGAGATTAAAACGCCAAGTTTTATTAAATCACTCGCACAGCTTTTAAATAAACCGAGTTAGGGCGTTTCAAATGTTTAATCGGCTTTGGAATCCTTGACTTTTCGTTTTAATCCCGTTTCCAGTCATCACCGTAAAAAAAGCAAAGTACTCTGCCACAGCTTTTAATTACAGTTTGAATTGAGGCAGAGAATTGCTTCCACACCATGGTTTTTTTTAGAAACAACCTGAAAGGGTTACATAAGTGTTGGATAAGTTTAAGAAATTTATATTGGCAGGAAGAGAATTTAAGTAACATTGTTATTCCAATCATGCGGAAGCAACTCCGCATTTCCGTGTAAAATTAAATAAGTTGAATATTATAATGTTATTAAAATTGACAGTAAACAAACTAGGACGACTTTAAAAAAATATTCGACTGGTGATTAATTTCATTACGTTATCATAATTTCGTCATTCTATTGACTTAGCGTTCTTCTGCAATAGAGGCAGCAGTTTAAATTTTGTTAAACACCTTTCTTATACGAAACAATATAAACAAATGTAATTCTGCATAAGAGCTTTAGTTTTTCTTTTTTAAAATGGCACACCTTTCTATAAGCGAATTTAAAACATATTAGTTTCTTGGATTAAATTTCACAAACACAATAGTAGTCAAATAACCAGTTTTCCCGTTGACTATACTGTTGGCTGTCAAGAGTAAACAAAACCATCTTAACCTCAAAGTTTGTTAGAAATAAGAACCGTTCTTGTAAACATCACACTAAATTGAAAATATATGCTACGCTAGCCAAAGCGGTGGCTTAAATAAAATAGCTGGAACTATTTTCTATGATTGCCAGTTCCTAATTACGCATACATTAATCATTTGTGCCTAGTCCTAGTAGAACGAGAGAATAGAAACCTTAAGTTAAATATCAGTGACATCTATGGAAAGCTGTTAGGTAGTACAATCTAAAGTAAATGCATTAACTGTTAAGGATGTACCGTAAGAGAAATACATCCTTACAAAGAAACAACCAGGGGAAATACAATTTCCAAAAAGTATTTTCTTGTATTTTTGATCATTCAGAAATAGAATTTTAACCTTTCTATGATATCAAAAATTTATTTTCTTATCTCTTGGATCATTTTAGTAACCTCAAATCTTTTAACTCAAACATTTTTCTGTTTTTGTGTAATCTATTTGTGTAAAACTTAAATATCCTCTTGGTAGCTTATTCATTTCTAACAAATATGAAGATATAATAATTATTATCCAGCTATAAACTTTTACAGAGGACCGGGAATACATGGCTTTCGGCATATCCGGCGATGAAACCAAATCAGCCATGGTAGGTGGTGACGTGGTTGTAGCATGGGTGGATAAAGAAACCCTCAAAGGCTACGCGGACGACTATTACTTAGAGGCTAAATCTCAATGCTCTGGTCCAACAGGATCGTGTCCAGATGAAAGACTAGCGGTAAAAATAATCTAAACGACCTAGTTAAGTCCAACATTACTAAACTTTTATTTTCAGGACAACACCAACAACATACGTCTTTTAAATGCAGCCATGGTAAACGGGTATTCCATCGTCACTTACCAACGTCCCCTAAAAGCCTCAGATCAGTTCGATCGGGAAATTTTGACTAATATAACCCAGGCCATTATTTGGGCTATTGGACCTCTCAACCAACGTGATGAAGTTTCATTCCACAGTACATGGACTAAACAGGATCGATTCATTGATTTTGGACGTTCGCCAAAATGGAATTGTCCAATGCCAGAAACAGAACAACCTCCTATGAAACCTCCTTCAACTTTACATCAATACCAGCAGGTTGAGGAGCCGGTAACGGAACAGGAAAAGCCTACTCAACCACCACCAACACGTTCAAGGAATCAACAAAGAAGGCGAGGAGAATCTAATCGAGGAACAGTTCGTGCTGATTCTGTAGATAGCGTTGCAAGAGATTCTGAAAGGACGGTTTCTCGTACACGGCAGTCTGAAAGGAGAGGTCCTAACAGAAGTCCTGAAAGGGCTCAACCTACTACTAAACGTGTTCCTACACCAGCACCAGTTGCTAAGAGAAACGCTTGGGACATTCCAGCTATACAGTGTTATGAACCCGAAGATGGAGTGCTTTATGCCCAGATGGGACCAACCGGTGGTAAAAGAGGATATCCGGCGATTACTGGTAAAATATGAACTACCTCCTCACAATTTTATCTAATGTTACATAATTACAGGACATGTTGGTTGGGGTATTTCATGGTACATCAATGGGTTGCTCATCCCAGAAATAAACGTCGTTCGAGGCAAGACCTACACGTTCGTCGTGGAAGGCGGGCTTGATCCAGAAGTACCAGCAAAATACCATCCATTTTATATTACCGATGATCCTGTAGGGGGATATGAGTATAAAACACCCGAGGAGAGAGCAGTACGTTTTCGTGTAGTGTCCTATATCAAACTTCGTTAAATGGAAGTTTATTTTCAGAAAATTAAAATATTTGCTGGAGCCAAGCAGAACGCTGACGGAACAGTACTTCCAACAGGAGTGGGAAGGCTCTGCCATTGGACGCATCAAGGAGAATCAGAAGCTGATGATTTCGAATCATTTGGGGCGTATCAGCGAACTTTGGAACTTAAATGTGATCAAGGTGAACCTGGAGTTATTCAATTTACTCCTGATAAAAATACCCCGGATACAGTATATTATCAAGTAGGTCATGTCATTTTAATTTACTTAGTATTGTTAATTGACTCTATATCATTTGTAGTGCTTCACCCATCGTTACCTCGGATGGAAAATTAACGTTCTAGATTCGTGCGATACAGAACCAGCAGCCAGTGAAATTAAACTGTCAGTGGTGAAACCAAACACAGGAGAAATAGTTGATGATTTAGAAGGATCCGAGGACGATCTTGAAGATAGCCCTTCTATTCGCGTAGAAACAAGAGTAAAAGCACCAAACAGTTTATTTGAAGATAAGAATGAGAAAGATATAAGTACTGCCAAAATCGATACATTTGAAGAAAAATCGGTCAATACAGATGCTCCTGAAATTTCTACTCCAAGTGTTTCCGAAGAATCACAACCCATAACCGAAAGAGAAATTCCAACAGCTTACGTTGGGCCCCAAGTTTCTTTACAGCCAGATATTTCAATATTGTTACAACCACAACCAAACTATTTCTCCCAACCGTTTTATTTTCAAAACCCGTTAGATTTTTCATCAACGTACAATCCCCTTTTATATTCTGGATTTAACTTGGATAATTCACAACAAAGCACTTTTAAACCAAGTCCTACCATTCATGAAGATGTTTCCGAAAAAAGTCCTGCCATTACATCCGCTCAAACCAAACCTACCGCTGCAGAAGTATCAACACCACCTACTCTATATATTACAGAAAAGATTATGTTAGAGCCTACAGAAGGAACAAAATTTGATACTAAATTCAATATCTTCAACAAAACCAAATTGTTTTTTCCAGCTCCAAGGTTTCCGCAAAGTAATTTAAAATACGGAGGCGGAAAAGTTGCCGTTTCCCATCCTCTCGTAGCGTCAGCCTCTGGTCCTCATGTACGACCAGTAAATTTTCCTATGGGAGCAGGAGCACCCCATTTTTCTTTCAAGAAACCATTCTATAGACCTATGATAAAACCTCCAACAGCTGGTATACCTTTTCCGTATAAATTTCAAGATAAACCCTATTTTCTTACTTCCATGCAATCACAAATTCGTCCGCAATCCGTGATAATTATGAAGAGGCCATCACAGCCCGTGGTATTAAAGAAAATGCCTCCAACTTATGTTTTCGCTGAAAAACCTTCCAAACCACATCCATCGGTTGAAATTTCACCTCTTCAAGCATCCACCGAAAAAGAACCAAGGGGCGCAACAGAAAAGCCCTACGCGTCTTTAATTTATATAGCGCCCAGCAAAGTGCATTATAACAATGAGTATAAATCAATTAAACCAGCCATCAATACAGGATTTAATCCTGAATCTGTAGTGGTAGAAGGTGGCTTCAAACCCATAGTCAGCAAAGAAATTGAAGACAGGGCTACAGAACTCGATGGTCCAGAATTAGAATATGAAAGCGAAATTGGAGTGATTGATATCAATAAAGAAAATAAGGAAGATTCCCAAAAATCAACTCAAGCATTCGAACCCATGTTTGTACCATCTCCTTTAGACAAGCATTCGTCTCGCAACAAAACCCAACTGCAAATGCAAAAACGGCGTAATCATCAAAACAACAACAGCTTTATGTTTGTAATAAAACAAAGAAGAGACGAAAGGAGAGATGTAGATAGAGTTCAAGATGAAATTGCTGAAGCCGCCGAACGTGTAGATACCTTTTATCTTCCCCCAGCCAATAACAAAGATAAACCCATTCATCACATCATGCAACCGTCAAACATTGACATTCCACCTGGAACAGTAGTTTCTTATGACGGAAAAAAGGTATCCGGTTCAAGTCTAACGGCAAAAGCAGCTGAAAGAGGGACGCTTCTGGATAGGTCATCAAAAGCCGCTGAATTAATTAAGTCGGGGCCACAATTCGGCCCATTTAAGGGAGATCTACCTCCACTAGACCCGAAATTCATAAATAAAAATGCCCCACAGTTACATTACGAAGGGGTTCTTAATCGTGATCTGGAAACGCCTGCGTCCTCTTATCTTCCACAAGACACCCCACGAGGATCCACGAAGTTGGTTCTGGTCAGGCAATTAGAAGATCATGATAAGAAGGAAGAAATGAATACAAGAAAGGAAAGAAGTAAACGGGAAGCTCACCATACCCCAGAGCACACAGCGGAGCAGCAAGCTCAGGCTAAACAAATTCAAGACAAAAGTAATCTGAAACCTGCAACTGGCTCGTCAAATAGTTTAAGGCATTCAAGGTTTGGTTTCTTGTTTTCGTATGTCATACTTGTGTTCTCTTTGTTAACATTATTTTAAACTTAGAAGTTTAAATTGTAGGTAGTTATTTGTATAGTTGCAAATGTTAAGTTTTATATTTTTATTACTATATTGTTAAGAAAATTGTACATAAAATACTGATATAAAATAAAGGACGTACCTTAAGTAATTAAATAATGATTATGTATATAATAGGGAATTTTAGAGGTAACACAAATAAAAGTGTATTCAATCTATGTCGGACTCTATGAATTGTTTTTTAATAAAATACTTAACTGACAAGTTAGGGAAACTAAACGCCTGGTCCTTAAAAACAGCGCTCGTCAAACTATAATAAAAGTACTACTGAAAAACAATTCAAGCGTGCAAGTTGAATGTAAATTCAAGAACTGAAATGTATAAGAATGCAAAATAATAACTGGACAAAATAAATAAACTGTAATTTGTAGAATAAAATAAAAGTACATGGAGTTGATAAAAATCAAAGTAATATTACATAATTTCTAGACTCGATAATTTGATTCCAATATAAATTCCTACAACAGCGATATTCTATTGATCTAAAACTATTTCTTTTAAAATTCCTATTCGTTGTTCACTTTTTTCGTTACCCATGGTTTTGATGTTCATAGAACTCGCAAATAATGTAGTACGTGTACTGTAACACTTTTGAGCTAATAGTAACTACTTCTCCTAGTGAGAGATGTGTAAATAAACCAATTTTTTTTGTGATTTATTTGGCAGTTCAGAGACTTGCGTTGGGGACGCACTCGAGTACAGACGTATTTCCGGCGCTCTCGAGCAAAATTGCTTGTCGAGCCTTTTAAAAAGAACATTTTGGGTGTAAACTATCACGTTCTAGTGCGTGTGTGTACGAACCCAGGGAGATAGGAAGGAGGGCCTCTACCAGCTCTACCTGACAATCGATCAAAGGTGAAAGTTACGCGACCGACAAAGAAACCAACAGGACGGCGGTGAAAGCAGGAAACGCAAGAAATACAGAAACAAATAAGTGGTTAAAAGCTTAAATAGTCTTTTGTAGGCGTTGGTAGTATTTATAGTCAATAAAATAAAATAAAATAATATTGCGTAGCAAATGAATGCAAAACTGTATAAACGGAAACGCAGCTAGGGACGCATTTCGGGTACAAACGACAAGTGTAGGGAGCAGGTAGTAGCTATTGGAAGCCGTCGCAACCACAAACTGAAATTCTTGTTATACGGCCATAAAAACTCAAACCGAGGATAACACCCCAAATTGAGGTCAATTGCCAGGAAAATATTTCTTGGCGGCTACAGTCAGTCAAGCATAGCTTCAATCAAGGGGCCCACTCCTGATGGGAATAAAATAGTCGCGTTTACTATTTTACTGACGGCTGGAAAGCGGTGAACTTAGGATAATTTAACAAAGGAGGCTAAAGCTTCAAAAAATTAAAAATATCTCACACTCCATTGCAAAGTAGAGTATATTAGGGATAACCTAGGTCCAGGAAACTGCAAACTCTAAAAGTAATAAACGAATTTAATCTTAATTTTTTAATTTTTTAATGTAATTTAAGTTATTGCAATTTATTTCAGTGCGTAGATTCGGGTAGGCCAATTAGGGCAAATGTAGGTCTCGGTAGCTGCAACTTCTACAAGTAAAGGAAAAACGATCTGAAACTGTAATCTCCTTTAATCTCTTTTAATTAGTTTAATCTAAATTAATCTCCCTTAACTAATTCAAAGTGTAGCTCCGGGTAAACCAAATTAGAGACCGCAAAAGTCGCGTTTAGTATTATTTTGAGTGGTTGAAACGGAAAAAGGGGCCAACAAAAGATAAGTTAACAATCGAGGTTAAAGCAAAATTCAGAACATTTCACATTTAACTGTAAGGTCGAGTATATTAGGAACATTTTAGGTCTAGGCATTGGTAACATCTAAAGGTAACAAACGATTTGTACACTTTAATATCATTTACCTTTAATTAACTTAACTTAATTACTTTAATTAACTTAATCTCAGTCAATTTAATTTAATTTAGAGCGCAGATCCGGGAAGACAAATAAAAGACCGTAAATAGCCGCGCTTAGCTTTATTGTGACTAGGAAAAAATTTTTCCTTTTTTCTGTGTTAGGGGTATTTTAGGCCTAACATCAAGGTGGTGGTCAAGTGGAACTGGTAATCAGAGAAGGGAAAAACATACACATGGCAGACTACACAACAGAAAACCAACTACAATTCTCAAAAGGAGAGAACATGCTACCTACCGGCCATGGAACAGGAAACAGTATTTACGGACAGACACAAACTGACAGTGTGGAAGATCCCAGGAGATGGGAACTGTTTATTCACCTCTATAGCAGATCAAAACGGGAGGCACAGTAACGCGGGAACGGCTCAAAGAGCAAGCTCTCAATTTAAGGAAAAAGATCGTGTCATTCGACGACACAAGAAATTTTAGAAGGGAAAACAATAACGGAACGGGTCATCACATCAAGAATCAAATACTGGGCACATATCCTAAGAAGACCTACCAACCATCCTCTACAGCTAGCCTATGCCATGCAAACAGAAGAAAAGAAGATCGGAAGACCATGCTACACGTGGAATACATTACTAGAGAGGGACATCCAAAACACCGGCATTCCAAAACAGTCATGGGAGGAATGGGCACGAAGAAAAGAGGATATACGAAGAAAGGCAAGAAGAATATACGCACTAATGGAAGAATCCGATCAAGAATCGACTGAATTAGAACAGGCTAACGGAGAAGAAGAAGAAGAAAGAGAGTGAGGAAGGGGAAAGCAAAGGAGAAGAAACGAAACATGCACCAGTGGAAAGAAAACGATGGATATCGAGCGGTCAACTGCAGAGGGGAAGGTTAGGAAAAAGAAGGAAGTACAATCCAGTTTCGAACCCCCAACTAAGTGGTAAAATAGTTGTAATTAACTTGGTAAATATTAAGTCGTTAATTAGCCATTAGGAAACTATGATAGGGGTAGTCTGTTACCATAAGACAATAGATAAATAAGAAATACGAACACTGTAAAACTTGATACCAAAGCTATCAAGTTCAAAGGCATAACCGCATAACGGATAGTTGGAAAAGATTGGAAGTAAACACCAAGTAGTTTAATAGTTATTAGGACACTAAGATAGGTGCAACCTGTAACCTTAGAACAATAGATAGATGTGAAATAAGAACAATGTGAAACTTTGATACCAAAGTTATTAGGCTAAAATGCATAATCGCATAACGGTCTCGGTTACCTACTCAAAAACCCCATTGATGCGTAGCTTTCCCGGTGTTGCAGCAGCGGTGTCTTGCGGTATGCATTGCAGACATGCTAATGTTGTGCAATACCCCACCCGATCCCACCCTATCCCTTAAATCCATACCCACCTACCTATTGGGGTGGGCCTGGCGTACCAGGATTGACCCTCGAGTCAGCTCCATGTCAGATGATGATGATGATGATGATAGTTATTTATTTGGCAGTTCAACAATAATTACAATGTTATTCATGGCATTGTTAGTAACAATATGTATATATAAACTAGCGGCTTGAGGGTGAATAGCCCCTCTAAACGTTGGTGTGATATTATGTTTAATTTGTTAGTCACTGTCGACTTCGGACATATATAAGTCTTATGGTAGTTTACGTTTCAGTCTCTGGTGGTGAAGATTTTGTCGACCTAAGTTGTAGTGTACCGCATCATCGCACTCGCGTATGTTTTTGAAGAAATTGTTAGCACTCGCACTTGCATATAGTCTTGAACTGTTGGTAAGCTTAGTTCATAGTGTAGTTGCAGGTTGCGAACGAACCAGGGAACATCTACCTACTGCGATTCTGAGTATTTTGTTTTGGAGTCATTGTAGTTTTTCAAGATTGGATTTAGCTGTATTACTCCAAATGGGTGATGCGTATAGAGCTAGTGGTCTTATTAGGGATTTATACATCACAATGGCACACTTGGGTTTTAGTGTCGATTTTCTATTCATGAGGGGATACAGTTGAGCTAGTCTCGCGTAGCTTAGATTTAGTTTTAGGTTGACATGAAGTTTCCAAGTAAGTCGAGTGTCGAGCAGTACTCCTAAGTATTTCACTGCTGCGTTAGTGGGGTTCCAGTGGATGGTATTATTGTTTAGTACTATGCTGGGTGGATTGCGAATTCTTCTGAGGGAGAAGATTTTGGCTTGGCATTTCAGGGGATTTATTTAGATATTCCATTTATTGAACCATTTGCATATCTTATTTACTGCTGCCTGCAATTCCAGTTTGGCTTGGGTGAGGTCACTATGTTGTGTCAGTATTGCCGTATCGTCTGCAAAAGTAGCTAAGGTTGCGTATATAAATTGAACAGAAGTGGTCCTACCACGCTTCCCTGTGGGACACCTGCTTTAATGGCTTTTGTTCCAGATATTGTGGAATATATGTGTACCGCAAATGTTCGATTTCAAGAAAAGAGAAGATTATTGCTTTTAATTTTTTGGATATCTTGAGTTTAATTATTTTACATTTTAATCCTTCAAGCCAGACCTTGTCAAAGGCCTGGGCTACGTCAAGGAACACCGTCGCAGTGTAGCTTTTGTTTTCGAACCCCTCTTCCATTTTCTGTGATATGCGCTGGAGCTGGTGGAGAGTTGAGTACTTTTTCCTAAACCCGAACTGAAACGGTAGTAATATGTTAAGTGGAGTTAGTTCATTCATCAGAGGAGAGTGTATGATTTTTTTCAAAAGCTTTGACAGCGATATTAATAAGCTTATCGGTCTGTAGCTATCAATCTTCTTTTTGTCTTTGTCCGGTTTTGGGAATACCAGTATATGAGCATGCTTCCATGTTTGTGGGAAGTAGCCCAGTCGTAGGCAGGCGTTGAATGTGGAGGAGAGGCAAGCTAGGGATTTCTTGGCGAGTTGTGTTAGAATGAAGTTTGTGATGAGGTCATGTCCAGGGGATTTTCCCTTTGGGAGTTTTTTAATTGTAGTTTTGAGTTCACTGGGTGTAGTGGGTGTAATCTGTTCGATTATCACTGGTATATTGGTTTCTATGTAATTGGTTATATATACTGCGTGGGTTGGGGTGCAAGTAATTTTTGGGGTAAATACTTTTTCTAAATGTGTTGCGAAGGCTGCTGATTTTTCTTCGTCTGTAGCAAGTATTGTGTTGCCAATGCTTAGTGTTGGAATTTCCTCTCGTATTTTTAAGATGCGCTTGGTAGCTCTCCACATTCCCAAGTCTCCTGGTTCAAGATCTTCAATATATTTTCTTTATGTATTGATTCTTAGCTCATCTAATTCTCGTTTTAGAGAATGTGTTAGTCTGTTTAGTAGACGCTTCGTTTCCGGATTTCTGTTTCTCTGCCATGCTCGCCTGGTTTGGCATTATCTTTTAATTAGCTCGGTTATTTTAATTGGTAGGTACGGGTTTTTTGGTTTCTGATTGTTATTTTTTTTGGTTCGCGTTACGGTATGGCCGCTGTTTATTATTGAGGTTGTAAATTTGGATATTGCTGTATCTAAGTCTTCTTTGTTGTTTAAGCTGGTTGGGCACTGTAGTTGTTCGTTTAGAAAGATTCGGAAGTTTTCCCAGTTGATTATCCCATTTATCAGTCTAGGTATTGGCTGTACTACGTGAGTTGTGCTGATGAACGAGATTACTACTGGTAGGTGGTCTGAGTCAAGCTCTTCTACTACATCCTGGTATGTTGGTATAGTAAAGTTCTTTTGTAAAACTATGTCTAGCATGTCCGGCAGGTGATCACTGCGATATGAATAGTAAGTGTATTTCGCAGGAGCTATTATTTGGAAAAAGTATTTTGTTGCAAAATTTCCCATTTTAATTCCCTCTGGGTTGCTTGCTCTACATCCCCATAATTGATTTTTGGAGTTTAGGTCGCCAATTATCAGTAGCGGTTCTGTTGTGTCGAATATAAACCAAAATTATAACATGCCTATTAAGTTTCTTCGATTTTGTAATTTTGTAATTATTTGATATACATCAAGTCTGAAGAATATAGTTAAAGAGAGAGAAAGTTAAATTTCATTATTTGCAGTCCTTTTTCCACGTATTAATCGACTAGATATGCCTTCATTGCTCCACTTAATGGTTTGCATTGTTGGGAAAG
Source organism: Limonius californicus (assembly GCA_014611495.1). NCBI lineage: Eukaryota > Metazoa > Arthropoda > Insecta > Coleoptera > Elateridae > Limonius > Limonius californicus. The sequence continues at coordinate 15,809 of JABXWE010038271.1, forward strand.
CTACAAGCTAATAGAATTTGTAACTAAGATAAGCTATAAGCTACTCTTTCAAAATAGCTATGCCTTGCTTATTTTTACACAAGTTTAATTATTAAAACCTTATCTTAGATATAAAACTAGTCAAATAGTAAATAACCACTTTTTTCCCGAACACCCATGATGCCAACTCTGGCGAATACATTTGCACAATTGAATGAACAACAACTTGCTACTTCAGCGATGTATGAGATACTAAATTCAATCTAGACGGATCTAGACTGGAAAGTCGATAAACATTCCCCAATCCAAGGTGGAAGCCATCGTGCTGAGGGATGGATGGCACAGCGTGACGTGCCGCGAACGATGCCCTTGGGAAACAGGGCGAAATCCCATTGTATTTTAGCCTTGCCCCGTATGAGGCTGTTCGGGGACTGACTTTTTATTTGCCTCACTACTCGTGGGATTGTTTATGGACCTAAATATATCTCAATTTTCAGATGAGGGCTCCCCAATGGGGGACCTCAACACCACCATCGTCGCTGGCGGCCCCGCCGGGGAAACCAGCAACGTAACCACCATCACACGTTCTCCCGAGGCGTCTGAAAAGATGCTTCTAGAGAACGTGACGAATCTCAACTTGGAAGTCCCAAGAGGAAGCCCATCTGTGGAGCTGAGAAGAAGAGGCGGAGGAAGGCCCGAAATGCTGCCTCCACACCACAACCGGGAAGCACATCAGGAAGCTCCAAGAGGGCGCTGACTCCCGGTGAGACTCCCCCTGACTCCAGGCAACCGGAGAAGAAGCTGAAGGTTCCTCATTTGAAACCTTCAAGTTATGCTCAGGTGGTGGAGAGCTCCTTAAGGGTGGCCATTGTGAGCGATGGCTACCCCGAGACCAAAATCTCGGAGGAGCAATCCGCTGCCTTAGACAAATTAATCTGGAAGACGTTGGTAGGCTTATCCTCCGAAGTGGCCATGCCAAACTTCCACGAATCACGACTCATACAGGGGGCCTACATGGTTACCTGTGCCAATGAGTCGTCCAAAGAGTGGCTGAAGGAGGCCGCTCCAACTCTGAAGCCTTGGGAAGGCACAAAACTCCAACTCGTGGAGCAGAGTGCCCTCCCTAAGCTGAAGAGGATGATGGTGTGGATCCCAGGTGAGACCAGGGAACTCACCGATATATACACCTTGCTTGAAAGGCAAAACCCAGGGCTCCGGACCGGGAACTGGAGATTGTACAGTAAGACAGCGGAGCCCCCCAAGGGGTTCCGCCTGATTTTAGGAGTGGATGAAGAATCCGCGACATTCCTGAAGGCCAAGGACTTTCGACCTTTCCTGGGAATGAAACGGGTATCCTTCGTCCC
>JABXWE010038274.1:0-18837 GCA_014611495.1 Limonius californicus
ATATATATATATATATATATATATATATATATATATATGCTGTTTTTGAATTTGTTATCTCGTTATCGTTAGACCAATCAAATGTTTCCAGTAGTTACGGAGTTTAAATGACAACTAGCAATACAATCTTTCACTTTAACTATTGTTTCAATTATTTTTCAAAGCCTACGCAATTTTATAAATTATTTACACAACTTTTCAAATTTCAACTAGTTTTTTGGAAGAAAAAGGTTATGTTGGTTAACAATTTGAAAAGCTAGTTTTCTTCTCTATCTAATGATGTGATAATCCAATATGGCGGCTATAAGAAATAAAACAATTGACTGTCGCTGCTGGAAATCTAGAAGGCCTAGAAAAGTCATTCAACTCACAGTGACCAAAAATATAAAGTTCCTACGTTTGATTGAAATTGCGTCAGGTAGGGAAGATAATAATTTATTTCTATGATGATGATGATGATGATGAAAGTCACAATTTCCAGTTTTTTCGTGATAAATCAACAACGAATCAAAATATCCAAAATTTCTTTTCAGATTCTCAATCGCCATAAAAAGAGCAACTTTTCTCTAATTTAACCGACCTTGTAACTCTTACCGTTTCCGAGATGCCAATGGTAAGCATCAAAAAATTCAGCACCTTGTATAGTTAAACAACAGTTACTACTATGCCCATTTTATTATTCGCATTAATTAGAGTAATCTTTCTATTCACATTATACGTCGGTCAATTTTAAAATTCTGCTGTTCGCAATGATCGCTAATATATGTACATTAATTTAATTTATTTAAACAAAATAAGTAAACAAATTTTGACATCAGACTGTATTCGGTTAGCTATGCCGGAACCTTTCAGAATGAATGACATTTGGTAAATAATAGTTCCAATGCAAGGAGCAACTTCTTGACACTATCAATCATATTTAAACGGACATATAGCTATGAATGTCATTAAAGTTAAGTGCTACTTAGACTGGACAAACTACGTTTGAATTTCCATTAAATAAATAAAAAAGTTTTTTCCAATGGGATCACTTTCTTTGCGGTAGAAAAATTTACACTAAAATATTGAAATAAAATCAAATATAGATCATTAACGCTGCTTCGATACTTTAAAAATTCTGGTTAGGCCTTTCACGTGAATTGTTGAATAATAACGAAGGTATAAACATTTTATTAGGTGCTTTCTACAATTTTTACTTCTACTGGTTTAGAACATACATCTTCTAATGGGAAGTTCGCTGGTATCTTCCACGATTGATAAAATATTTTAATTCGTATTTAATATTCATTAAGCGAATGTAAATCATTTAAGTGTTGTTTTTATGTTAATATTATCAAATTTACGAGTATAGAGCAGGTTATATTTAAATACCTCCACTTAGAAGTGTGTTTACACGGCCGGAAAATACGCTCCAACTCATTTAAAATTATAGTCCTGTCCACTTTAAGCTAATGCTACCAATAAAAACCTAGAGAAACTTAAATTAAAAAATGCGCAGAAATAATCCACTAACTGCAATATAATTATAATTTAAATTGTAGTTTTTCTACTTTAACGTAATAGAATAAAAACGAAAACCTTAATTAATCATGTCTGAATTAATTTTTCAAAACATTTGATTACGAGTAGTTCTAATGTTCAGGTTTCGTTTATATTAATCAGCTGATTGATTATTATTATTTTCATTGTTCAAATCTTTAAAAACAGCGAGAGATACGATATTGCGCATAAGTTGCAAATTTTAATTCTGAATAATATTAAAACAACTTTTTAGCTAGAATGTGACCACTATTCTATCATTTAGACAAAGTTTTAATTTTTCAGAATCATCATCAGGTGATATGAACTAAAAGGGCTAGATCGAACTACACTTTTCTAATGTATTAAAATACACAAGTTTAAGCAAATTAATTTATGATTGTATGGTTTTTAAATCTATGAAAATCCCAAAATCCCGATTAAAAACTGAAGATTTAAACGCTAAAGCAAATAGTCGTGGAAAAGAGGACCATCTTCAACGTAAATTTCAAAATTCTAAAGGGTCCTTCTCTAAACGGGGTATAAATATTCGATTTATTTGGAACTAGTCCGGCTTAACGTAGGGGTTGGTATAGAAATACCAAGCTAGATAGAATATTAGATATCGTGGAAGCAAATATTTAGAAAGCATGGAATTGACCTTGATGAATGAGCATAATAGTACGATTGTTTGCAGTGCACAATTTCCTCACTCTGACATGTATCCGGAAATTGCTGCCAATCTCGAGGGAGGCAGGCGCGATGCTTACGCGATTAGATAGGTATCGCACAATAGCTCCAGACGGATTTAATAAAGCACCCTTCGATTGTCCGATATCCTCATCTTTGCTCTACTTGATCAGGACAACGCGCCGGATCTATTGATATGCATTGGACCTTTACGTCGCAGCCCAGCTTTATATTCGTTTTATTCTGATCCTTCGCCCACTTTAGCAAAGATGCTAAATATAATATGCTGTTTCTATATGTGATAAGAATTTTTATATGGGTGAGCATACATCTGCGTTGATTATAGCACTGTGGAAAGAATTGTGAAATCAACAAATTTGATTCATTTTTTTCATTAGAATTAAACAACAACATAAAAAATCAGACTAATCAACACTGCTAGTCCTTCTTCACGTACGTACGTTGAATCTTATTCCATCTCATTCACTAGATTGTATTGATTTTCGTTTTACAACCAATGTAAACTTGATTAGTAATTGGCCATAGATAATATTATATGTATATTCCAATGAATGTAGAACACCTTCTTCCCCATTTTTGCAGAACCGAATTCTATACAGTTTCATCCACGATCCTAGATGGCACATTCGCTTTTTTCTCATATATTTATAGTATATGTCCTACACGTCATTTGATTTTACATGAATATCTAGTACACGGGTATTTGGTTGCCACGCATCATAACCAGCATCCGTCAAAATGTAACCTAGATTGTATTTTATATTTGTCAAGGCATATTGGTTTCTCGGTGATTAGTAAAAATAGCATAACTGTTTAAAATAAAGGGTTACTTTGCACTAGAAGTTTGTTAAGGCGGTCCTGCCAAAAAAAATAATCATAAAAAACAGAGGAACATTTATTTTAATGGAATATTCTATTGAAGTCTTTTGAAGTTACACCAAATCAAGTATACATGAATGAAATGATTACAACTACCAAATAACAATAGTTTATATATAGATATATATAATTATTATTATTAGTATTATGATGCTGCTGGTTACCGTGTTGGTGCGTACCGTACTTAACCTGCAGATGTAAGGTGTATACGTGTGGAGTCTTGTTACTCTTCTAGAGCGACCGTAACACGAGGAGTGCCAGTAATTTGATCCCCATTAGCAATTGGAGACCGGGACCCAGTACCGACTAACCAGGGAATTAAAACAAATTTCTGACTCCTGGAGGGACCAGTGTCAACTTACATAGTTTTTGTTGACCAAGTCTATCCTTCTGTCCTTTAATGCAGCAAAATTATTTATTATGTCTTCGTAAAATTCTTGATTTTTTATTAATTCTAATGAGAGTTCTTTTTGAATTGAAATAATTGCCAAAGAAGAAAGCCTATCTTGCGATACTGCATTTCTTAAGTACGGTTTTATTCGCTTAAGGCAAGAAAAACTTCATTCCACTGATACACTTGTCAACGGAATAGTTAATATGAAGCAAAACAATTTGTAGGCTTCGGTAAAAATTTCTTTGTTTTCATTGAGATTTTTTAGTAATTCTTGGGTCTGTAGATTGAGGTAACTTTCATCGGCATAAAGAAGACGCTGACTTTTTGTAAATATTTTGCCATAAAATTGACCTAAACTTTCAAATGCCTTAGACAGAAAACACGTATCATATTGTTCGAATTTCCGATTTCGTAGTATCAGCTAAAGACATGAATTGTAACTTATCGCAGCCTTGAAACCCTACTTCCATTTCCATTACAATGTGATCCAGTACTTCATATATCAAAATTCTATATTTTCTTCTGATGTCATTATTTGTAACGCTAGGTTGTTCCCGCTTAGGGCGGTTAGAAATATCGATTTGTGTTATTTCTATTTCCTTCAGATCATCATGTAATATGTCAGTAAGAAAGAAAATATCATTAACTACTACAGCTAAAAATGTAAATTCAAAATTGTTGAAATCGTTTAAAAACCGACGGTCAAACCCAAACATGCAGTTCCGCGGCTCATTGCGAGTAAACTCTTCACTTGCGCGATTCGCCGTGAACCAAATGTAAATATTGACGTAGACGTTACCATGGCAACGGAGGTATAAAAATAATTCTTGTTTCCCGAATATAAAGTTTAAGGGATATAGAGAGCAATTATTTGCAATCCCTTTGTAAAGTCGTACTATTACCAACTTAGGCTGCAGTTTGTGTTTGTGTAATAGTTGTCATATTAGAAACTTTTATTATTACACTCTACAGTGACCTTTCTCTACAAATAATTCAATCTCGAGAACTTTCATAAAATGCAGAAATACACAGGGCGTTCTGTTGAAGAAAAATTACATATTACATATTTATGGCTTATATGGAATATAAAGTGGTGTGAAAAAAATTCCGCATAATAATGTAGTCTAGTGGCATAGAATTCACCAGGTTTTGTAATTCTTCCTTCGTAATGAAGCGATACTCGGCATCAATTAGGGATTCGTTTAATTCCACTTTTTTGTGGGCTTTTTTCTTGAAATAATGTTAGAAATCCTCTGCCATGTGCTGGCCAGTCTATTCTTTTAACTTTATTGGTCGACATCCAAGACTGAACAACCTTTGCTATGTGGCAAAGAGCATTATCATCTTGAAACATGAAGGTTTTGTCAGGAAATAACGCTTTTCCGCTAGGCAGCATATTCTCCTGTAGGACATCAATGTATTTGATTGCATTCATCATTCCAAATACAACATGCAGTCTGCCAACACCTTCAGCAGGCATACAACCCCATATCATGACAGAGGTTGGATGTTTAATTGTTCGCAGAAAACACTGTCGTGAAAATTCTTCTCCGGGAAATCTTCCAACATATGTGTTTCCAGCATGATTGTTAATGTTAAAGGTAGATTCATCACTAAATAATACCTGCTGCCATTGTGTTGGGGTCCAATGGACCCTTTGTTTTTCTGATAGGAGGGGTTTCTTCTGGCCTTTGCAACCCCTAAATCCAGATTTAAGAAGTCTCCGTCTTACAGTAAGTGCATATACTTACACCAGTAACTTCAGACCATATTTTGGTTAAATCTGTCGAATTAGGACTCCTGTCTGCCAGGCTCGTCCTCCGCAATACGCTGTCGTCTCTCAATAATGTTTTTTGGACGGCCACTGCGGGGTTTGTCTTCAATTTTGTCCATCTTAGAGTTCTTTTTGCACCATTCTAATAACTGTGGATTAATTGCACTGCACTTTCATAGTTATTTCACGACTGGAGGCGCCTTGTTTATGATGAAAATTATTTCATATCGTTTTTCAGCCGATAATTTGAACGATTTCTTTTTGGCATTTTGCAACTGTTAGGGACATGCAAAATGCACCTAAATAATCCATAGTACCTGCAGGTATATACATATATACGAGGAGGTATTGATATCTAGTTAGCCTGGAAAGTTTCTAGTAAAGAAAAGTTAATATGGTTGCTATGGTTACAACTATGATGTTTTATAAATAAGTTGTCAAAGTTTGACATCCATAAGTTGAACGGTGATCAAACTGTGAATTTTTGAAAACAGCATGTCTGAGAAAAAATCGAATTTGAAAAAATCGAGTTTCGGTCAGTTATTAAGTATTTATTTTTGAAAGGGTAATCGGGCAAAGAATTTTGCTGATATGATAGAAACCTTAGGTGATCATTGTCCTTCATACGCTACTATTAAAAACTGGGTTGCGAAATATACGATAGGAAGATCAGACGTGAAAGATGAGCACCGCCCTGGAAGACCAATTTCTGTGACCACTCCGGAAAGCATTGATTCTGTCCATGATATGATTTTAGAAAATCGACGTATTGGGATTAAGAATATTGCAGAAGCATTACACACACGTGTGTGTCACATCATTCATCACGACTTGAGTATGAGAAAGCTTTCGGCCAAATGGCCAAGATGCTTGAACGTTGATCAGAAGCGCGTTCGATTGACAACGTCAAAGGAAACCTGCCGCTGTTTTGCAGAAGATTCTTCAAACTATTTGGATCGGCTTGTTACTATGGACGAAACGTGGATCCATCAGTATGACCCAGACACTAAAGAGCAATCCAAACTGTGGAAGCATGTTGGTTCTCCACGACCCAAAAAATTCCGTGTTCAAACTCGGCTGGCAAGATCTTTGCTTCAATTTTCTGGGACAAAGATGGGATAATTCTGATAGATTATTTGGAACAGGGTAGAACTATCAAGGGAGCATATTATACTGAGTTGCTAACTAAATTACGTAAGAAAATTGTAGAAAAACGCCGCGGTAAACTTGTCAGAGGTGTGCTCTTTTTGCAAGACACCGCTCCTGCTCACAAGTCGTTAATTGCAGTGCAAAAAATTGATGAAATTGGTTTTGAATTGGTTGACCAGTCGCCCTATTCTCCGGATTTAGCACCATCAGACTATTATTTGTTCCCACAACTCAAAAAACATTTGAAAGGTAAAAGATTTTCGACAAATGACGAAGAAATATGTGCCATTGAGGAATGGTTTGCAGACCAAGACAAAGTTTTTTTTTTAAATGGCTTAGAATTACTTTATGAACCTTCTGCTAAATGTATAAGTCTTAAAGGAGATTATGTTGAATAAATATATAATATATAATTTTGTTTTGGAATAGTGTGGCGTTTTATATGGTAGACTAAGTACTTATCAATACCCCCTCGTATATATATATATATATATATATTGCTGTGTTACAAATGGTTAAATTTGAGTTATTTGAACTTATTACTAAATTTATAAAGCTAAGTGAAGCTTTCCTGAAAGAAATAATTTGTTTACACATATAAATTTTCACATTTGCTAAACTTCAAGAAATAATTATTTTCTTGGGCGATACAGCACTTTTTCCACACCACTGTATAGTCAAACTTATGTGTAGTATGTACTGCAAAACGAACGCATTCGTCCAAAACGTATAAATGGAATTACATACATAATAACTAATTATTTCGCTGCATTTTTAAATGAGTTTAATAACATTTCCTTATGTTAGAAAACTACCATTGAATCAACATGTATATTGTGAGAAGTAAAGATTTGAAATAATTTAAAAAAAAACTAAAGTCTGTATCTGTACGACATTTTCTATCTTCAGTAATAACGAAGCCTGGCGGTTTATATAATGAATCATTCTTAATACAGCGATAGAACCTCGGAGTTAGTCACTAAATCCGCTATTATTGACTATTTGTCCTATTGTACTTCCTTCTTTATGGAATTTTTTATTGTAAAGGAATTAAGAATTCCCTCTAAACCTGTGAGTTATGGGAGGGTTATTTATGTACACTAGGGTGGCACGAGCTGGCGGCAATTATTCTGTCTGTATGTGTCCCAGATCTTTTCTGTAGAAGTTAAAATGATTGCAACCTTTACGTACATTTTTAGTTGAAGTTTTATTGCATGTTATATATTATGTTAATTTCGTGTGGAATTATGTTCGAGATAAAACCATTAATATGCAGAACTAGGCAGAAGCGAGTTGCGTATAAATTAAGCTATAATCGGACCAACCTCATCTTATAATTCTTCTGTTTTTATCAACTGTTGCGGTTACTAAACTTCCGTATATTAAAATTAATATGTTTTCAAACAAATTTATACATATGAATTATGGACTTTTCGGTCACAACTTTAAATGTTTAGTTGGGGTAATCCTCCAAAGGCTATCAATAGTAGTTTGTAATATTTTACATAAGAAAAAATTCCGTTAGGAGAGTGACCGAAGCAGCAGAAATCTGCCCTTCACTTTAGTTTCACACCTAAAGCAATAATTTTAAACATTACTGTTTAAGTTTCGTGGTTTCTATTTAATGAAGTTCAACAATTAACGGTTTTTTACGGATATTCAGCATACAGAACGTTGACTTTTGCATGATGAGAATGTGCGGGTCTCACGAAGAAGAAGGTAAGCCAAAGGCGTCCCACGGCCGTGTCATGTGCGCCGACCACGGGCCAGCTAGATTTAATAAATGAGAGCAGTGTTAATTACAACGCAGATTAATGTACTTTCATGTCGCGGGTTCATCACGCGTGGAAATGTCATGAGAACTCTGTCCAGTCTGCCTTCACCCTTGAACTTGCGCCGCGTCCGACCATTCTCAGCGGCCACCGGCCAGGTGTAGTGCAATTATGCTCGACATTATCTTCATTCAGGAAGGAAATATTTATTGTTTATTTATTTCTTGCCTTCGCGAGTTTTATTTTTTGTAACACGGATTAATTACCATGCCTGAATTTTCGTTTCACCCAGTATACGAACGAAACCCATGATTTTGTGAAAACATTCCAAATTTTAATGGAGATCCTTTTCCTGGACTATTCAATAGTTCGAACAGTATCTGTTATTTACTGTTGACTATGCCAACATAAGGTTTTACCACGGGATGTATGAAAAAGTTGTAAATAGAAAATCAAAATTTTTTCGTTACCAATACAATACAATAATACAATTTTATCACACACATAAGATTTCAAATTAATTCATTAGCAATATTGAAAGATATAATATGTTGATGTACTCGCTTTCGACTTCAGCTCTGCCACAGTATAGTGACAAAAACATTCCTTTGTATGGAATACTGATTAAGTTTTTTATTTATTCTGTATTTTGTTATTGTTTACTTATTTCTTGTCTTTGCAGGTTTGATTTAATAAACATGTGATATATTTAATGCATTTTCGTTTCCCTCTGTACATAAGCTAAATTAAAATATATGTATTGGGACTATAGAAATGGAAACTATTAGAGAAAAGCTTCATTTGGACTATATCACTATGTACACACTATACTAACGTAGCCTTTAAATATGGGAAATACGAGAAAGTTGTATATTATGCATGTGAATAGATTTTGCGCTTATAATCATTGTAAATGGAAAAACATTTTTTCCTAATCTTATTACCTTTGTGTTAACAAATTTTACACACAGAACGCGCCAAATTATTTAATTACCACATTAAAATACACAATATGTTGATATACTCGCTTTCGACTTAAACTGTAAATTGCTGTCATAGCCTAGTGGTAAGAGCCTACCTTTGTGCGGACTACTGATGGGGTCAAATTTTTTAATAATTATGTATTTTATTATTGCTTATTTATTCCTTGCCTTCCAATATCTTCATGATTTTCTGTTTCCGTCAGTACATAAGCTAAACTAATGGTTTCCCGAAATAGAGCAATGGCAATATATCTACTAGGGTTACAGGAACTCAAAATTTGAGAAAAAAAAATTTATTTTGACTATTCCATTTATTATTTAGAACAAACCATACCAACACGAAAAAGATGTATATTAAGTTTTCATATACATTTTGCCCTGGCATTCATTGTAAAAGGAGAGATAGTATTTTTCCATCACCTGATACCTAGATATTTGAAAACTCACAAATAACGCATCAAATTAATTAATTAATTAGTAGTACTGAAATAATTAATTTTGGTGCACGCGTTTCATGTTTCACACGATTTATATTGTGTTACTGCAATTCATTAGAAATTATAGTTATGCAATATTAAAAATTAAAAACTTTTAATTTTAAATAAACGAAGAGAAATGTTATTATCCTGTTCTGCCGCCGAAAAAATACAGAAGCTTTAAAAAAAATAGAATCGTCGGTATTTGAACAACACCTTCCCAGCAAAAATTAACGTTCTTATCACTACGCTATCCCAATAATGATAGCCGATGACGAAAGCGCGTAAATCACCAAAATGATAATTTCAATAACTTTATCTACAATATAATGTTAAATAAATAAGTAGCAGCTGATGCACAAAATATGTTATTTCTATATACGTCGATACACAGTTGCAAGATTTATCTATGGTTTATGTGCAAGACTAAACATGGTATTAGATTCACATTACACAAACGTGAGAATGTGATCTTATATTGAAAAAAATTGTTCTCAAAATAAGTGCTTCAGTAACATACCCAACTTGGGCTTTTAAATAAAAAGCGTTTACTCTCGCTGAAGTTTAGAATTACCATACTTAGTACGCGTACTCGTTAACATAAAGATAATGTACCCAAGTGAGGTCCAAATGGACACCAAACGGTCTTACGCGAAGTGATTGACTAAAAAAGCATAAACTAAGTCGATGATAAGGGCTTCATTCTGAAAAACTCGTAGGAAATAAGTTTTGAATTTCCGTACTTAATTGGTAATGAATTAAAACGCCTTATAATATTATTTTGAGGTGGTTGTGGGTTAAAGATCAACAAGTTAGACATCTATGTTGAAGGTCCGGAGTTCAATTCCCGGAACATAGCGGCCGTTTTCTCTCGCAAGGCAATGGCAAACCAACGAGATAAATAATTTTTGGATTAGAAAATTTTACCTTTCTCGTGGGAGGTCACGTTAAGCTGTAGGTCCCGTATATATATGTGATATTATAATGGGGGGCTTGAATGCTAATTGCGCATAAGTGTCATCTGAAGGTTTCATTGTGATTTGTTGTGTAAATTAATAATATTTGGGATTTGACAGCTTGACAGTTTTCCCATCTGTCATAAACCTTGTAATTTCATTGGTTGTCAAGGAAAAGTAAGCTTCTAAATTCGATTAAATAATTATTCATTCACTTTTGAATCGCCGTGTTTTCCGTCTCAAAATAACCACTTCCGTCAACATTTATTTAAATTTTGAATTAGAGCATTAGTTTTGTTTTTTTTTTGTTTGGAATGTCATAAAAAATTTAATATTTAAAAAAAGAATACAGCATCATCAAACGAAGTGTGGTATTAATGGTCGCAAATAAAAATGGTAAAGGACGATGTGTGGCAAAGAGCCGGCAGTCCACTGAGAGCTGTACCAACCAGGTGGAGGTGTATGCAGTCTGTGTACCAGATGAGCAGCTGTAGAGACTAGAGACACTGTTTTAATTCCCTGAGATAACAGTTTTATGTTTGAGCTAGTTGGTGTTTGTTTTATACCAGGGCTTTTATTACATAGCAACTTTTTGGTTGCTACCAACGTGGGGCGATAATTATAATTATTTAAGGGATAAACACAGCATATATATATATATATATATATATATATATAGGTATTTTAAGAAACACACAACACAGCCATAGGAGCGAAGATTGCTACGTCTCATAATGTAAAGCACTTGAAAAGCAGAGCTACAACTACACTTAAAAAGAAAGCTACCAGGAAAACATGGTTAACTTCCGTTCTACTTTTAGATTTATTCAAAATTTCACCGTTGCGTTAAATTCTGAATAGTTCTTAAGTTTTATGTAAATCGGGGGTTAATTTAATGGTAGGTTTTAAACAAAATAATTTTTTTTTGGTTTTTTGTTCTGGCTGTGGCACAAGTAAAAAATAACAGTCTTAAGTCTTTGAGATCACAAACAATTAGTCAGAAACCTTAATGCTGATTTCTTGAAAAAGTTATTAGAATATATCAATAATTCGGCAAAAATGACATTTTTACAATTCTATTATTAAAAACTTACAAAAATCCTGGAAAGCTTCAAAGACAGTCTTTGTAATTATTAATTATCCGATCACAATTTAAAAATTCACGCTTCTCTCAGTTTTAATAATATTACCCCTGCCTTAGAAAAGAAATTTTTTTGCCCCTGTCAGAATATTTAAAAATAATGTAAAAATTTTCATTTGCATCAGTTTGGAGGTGGATATTTTAGTTTGCTTACCAGATGTAAAGTAGCACCCCATCTAAGTTTTGCATGTTTGTACAATCGTAAACCTGTCGGAAGTGCAATAATGGGGAAATGTAAGGAGAGTGCTCTTAATGTAACTTTAAACTTAACTAGCTATTAGAGTGTTAAGGTTAGACCTGAAATTAGACCCAAGTGTCCTATATTCCTTATAAAGATAAGCAAAAGTTGCTCGAATTAGCTGTAAAGTTCTCTTTAAAGTACATTGTTAATATTTTGAGCCTTGAGGTATTAAACAGAACTTCACCATAAGTGGATTTCCTTCCACAACATTAAAGAAAACTAAAAATATTCGGATTAACACTAGTAATATGTCGTCTGTAATCTGTACGTTACTTGTGTCCTCTTCCGCATGTGAACATTTTCCTTACTTCATTAAAAGTCAAATTTAAACGTGAAAATTATGTAAAGGCATCAGAACATACAGGACGAGCAAACTTTTGAGGGAACTAAGAAAATTCGATTATACACTGAACGGTTGTATTACGGGAACGCAATCTATTATAACCTACCATTCCGAAAAAACATTTCTGGAATCGGATCCTATTCGAAAATAATAATCATTTCGATGATTAGTTAGAAGAATATTTACGGAAAACCTATTGAAAATGTGTACACCGATTTAGGAAGTAAAAACAGTAAAAAGCAAAAATGTTTTGTATTATCTTTTTTCACTAAATCATTGTGCAACAAAACGCAAAGACGAGATATTTGTCATGCCTGGGTGAAATCGTAGCTTTGGTTAAAAACTGTGCCTTAACAAGGCAAATTTGGTTTGATTACTAAAGAAAATAAGTGTTGAACTTGGCCTAATCACAGAGCTACTTGAGTTAAGCAAGTCATTTATTTCATTAATTTCGTCGGCACCTGCATGATAAATTCTTGTGGGCGCGAGCAATATACCAGACTGATTCACAAAAGAAATAACTGGGCCAAGAAACGCATTTATTTTAGACTGTGTTTTGAAAGAGTAGTAGTAAATTCGCGTATAAATGGAAATTTAAATATCTCTTACCTAACTGTTTTTGCGTAATTCTCAGAATAATAAAGTTTTCTCTAGAACACGCAATTTTAAGTTTGATTGATTGCCGCAAGAGTTTTTTTACCAAATGGCCCTCGTATACAATTTTTTGAGTGCTATTGAATGTTTAATAGAGCGAAAAATAATTAAAATTGCGTTATAATATCATGTAATGCGATTTTTATCGAACTTTTAGTGAAGGTAAAGCGTGTAAAAAGAGAAACGTATTGTTTAAATTTATGTAGTTTGTTGCTGCTTTATTCTGTTCCGTTTGCAAAACCATTAATACGTTATAGAGATTGTATGATATCTTTAATTCAAATTTCTAAATATTAAACGTAGCACTTAGTTGTGTTAGGTTAGCGGAAATTAAAAACGCATTAAATTTACTATTAGCTGAAATATAATAAATAAATTAAGGCAGATTGTTTATATTGGTAATAGATTTCTAATGGAAGTCAAACACTTTGAAAAACATAATAAACATACCAAGGTACTCTAATATGAGGTCAACCACGAATGTTTTTACAGGCTAGACGAAATTAACGTTACTTTTTAAGAAGGAAATTAACTGCTGATAACAATTATTTAAAATTTTTCTTGCTACATCATCGAATACCTCATTTAATACACCTAGGATTTTTTTTAAAACGCATTTATTACATTATAATCATCAAAAAATAATAGATACCTACCGAAGTTCTGATTACGTTAACCCGTAGTAGGGAGTATAAGGGGGTTCGAGCGCCGCTAGGGCTACCAACCTCTAGTAACAAAGAAAATCCCTAGAATATAGTGACAAAAAAATCTCTAGAATCTAGTGACAAGAAACCATCTAACCTAACCCAAATATCCCCGTAAATTATTGCAACCTTGATTGAAGATTCCATAATTCACCAACAAATTCAGAAAATAAAACAAATACATATATTTATTTTAACACATTAAATCTGCATACAATACACTTTATTTATATTTCAAATGTAAAATAATTTTAGCATCTAAGTATACAAGGTTTACAGTGGATATAATGCTCGATCTATTAGTCTAATAACTCTCACATTTTCGGTATACTTTTGTATACTTAGAAACTATTCATTCAACTTTTTCTTCTTAGAGTGCTTTATCTCTTACGAGACGTAGCGATCTTCTCTCCTACGCATGTGTTGCGCGTTTAGAGTGCCACAGGCATAGAGGACCTACAGCTTAACGTGGGCTCGGAACCACGGGAAGTGTAAACACTTCTACTCCAGAGAAAATTTACTAGGCAGAATACCTCGCTGGTTTGCCATTGCTTTGTGAGGGAGAACGGCTATTAAAAATCCGATTCATTCAACACAATAGAATAATCTTAATAACCATTATTACAGTATTTACAGAGAATACAATATTAGATTTATTAGCGAAATAAACACCACCTGCTTCTACTACTACACACACCCTGTCTATACTTCACCTCATCTTAAAAGTCAATACAGTATTTACAATAAATATAATGTTGGTTCTTTTAATATAATAAGAATCACATTTTCATGACACTTAATGCCGGAACGTCAGAAATTGTATCTTGTAATTGGAAACTAAACTACTCAAAAATGAATAGGGATATTGTAGTGGGAACACCATTTGCATTTACAATAAAAAACTACCAAAACAACAAAATGTAACGTCTTTTTAGTAATGATCATGAAAATTACAACAAAGGTAGGTACCTTTGAAGAAGAAATTTAACAATATTATAATGAAAATCGTTATTATCTCCTTTCACTTAATTTAAATTTATTAAATTCTTATACCACGTGGCACCTCCTCTGACAGTAATAACTGATCTGCACCTTGCTGACATACTCTCAATGCAATTATCAATATGTTCTTGTGGAATTTGATGCCACAGTACCGGCAATACATCCCCCAGCTGTGGCACAGTAGTCGGCCTTGGATTACAGTGATCCAGCTATCTCTGCAAAAGGTCCCATGCATGCTCGATGAGGTTGAGGTCTGGAGATAGCGGAGGAAGAATAGGATGGTTTATTTCCTCATTTCGAAGCATCTCTAAAACAACCCGAGCACGATGGGGCTTTGCGTTGTCGTCAAGCAAAACAAAATATTCCTGTCCAACAGGTCCATAATGATCTCTTGGGCATAACGTTGGCCCATGAGTGTACCATTAAAGATATGGAGGTCAGTACGCCATCCTAAAGAAATTCCAGCCTATACCATAAGACCACCACCACCAAAGGTAACGACTGGTTGGGTATCCTGAGGTAAGGTACAATTTCCTACACTACGATATACCCTTTGAAGTCGGCTATCACTGCTGAGCCAATATCTGGACTCATGTGAAAACAGTATATCATCCCACGGTGTCTTGCAGGACTTCTCAGAGGGCGGTATAAGGTAACTCCTACTTCAACAAACGATCGATTTCTCACAGTTTGGTCGGATACTCGATTTCCTGTGGCATTCTGGAGCACTTGCTATAGATGTCGACCAGTTGAAAAGGGGTTAATGCTCGCATTAGTTATCAGAAGTCGATCCTCACGAGATGTTGCGATGCGAAAAGATCCAGTTCCAGACCTTCTTGCAGTCGAAGGCGCGAAAGGGCACATAAAATTACCCTCTGCGTGGTTCCTAACATATCAGCAATGTCGACCTGGCGATCTCCTCTTTGGTGCATAGCAACGGCTACATTTCGTTGTTTTATTGTTAAATGGTTTCTCTGCATTGTTGTTTATTATTAAGAACACAAATGTAACACACAAATAAAGAAACAATGAACAAAGAAGATCTTAAGAAGACAGGAAAGATTATTCAGTCAAACACAAACTAATAGACGGCTATTAGCCGTCAAATACAAATGTGTATGCTTTATATTACAATAGCACTATTAATTTTTGAGTAGTTTATTTTGGAATAGAAAAATATAGCGTTGAAAACATAAGAAATATTATTTATGTTAAAATATAACTTAAATTCTAGTTACAAATCTTCACAAAACGACACGAAATAACATGTGTTAAATAAACAAAACTGTTCGTCAATAAAATAGTGAATGAAACATAATTTATAAAGAACAGAAACCCAGGCGCAATTATAAGTTTCAGCTATGATGTTTATCGTAGCCTCACTACAAATTATTAACGCGGCTGTTACTTAACGTAAAACAAATGATTTGAGATTGCTGATTCCCATAACAATAGATCATACGAAGAAGTACCCTTTTAGCAAAACGAATATAAGCAATTCGAGCTATACCAGTAGCACGCCACAGCCTTCGCCGACCGATATCATCCGAAACCGTTCCTGAAAGCTGCGATAAGGTGTTTCGGAAGCTGCTTGACAGTTAACTACTCTGCTTTGTAACCACGACAACATCGATCAACACCGTGGAAGCCTCATCTACCTCCAAAAATATTTAAAAGCCTCGAAATGCAAGATTAAGAAGACCTGTGTGGTTTACTTTGACCTATGGTATTTGTATTGAACACAAAACGATCCTCGTTGCGGGTACAACGTCAAACTTCATGAACACTAAGAAAACAAAGTAATTTGATCAGTTTTTCATAGCAACTATCTTCTTCGAGTGAGGAGGAGGACCTGTAGCTTAACTTGGGCTCCTAATCACGGAAAGTGTAAACACTTGCACTTCAAAGAAGATTTACTAGGCAGAATACCTTACTGGTTCGCAATTGCCCTGTGAAAAAGACCGGCCGTTAACAATCCGATGTTCCGGTACTGGGAATCGAACCTCAGACTTTCAGCGTAAAAGTCTAACGCGGCGCCCTCTCGCCCATAGCTGCTGTAAGCAAATAAATAAAAATATAGTTGTGAATGTAATATAATTTATTGTCTCTCTCTACGCCCGTTTTAACCAAATTAAAAAAAAAAACGTTTCGTTGCAATCAATCTCCAATTTTTAAGTTGTTGCATAAATATGATTAAAATATGTTAAAAACTATATTTTATGTATGCTCAACACATACAAGTTCACTGCTTTTTCTTGTTACATACAAGACTTTAACGTTCTTTAAGGCCGAAGAGAAGTTCCTAAAGACATTGTAGATTGTAATCGTTGCAATTTCATATCTTTATAATAAGAAATCCCATCACTTAAAGAATAATATTTAATAATAAGTTGAAAGTTTCTTGATGGCGAGCGTCTGGGGGTTTAACATTTTAACTGATAAAGTTAATCCCGTTTATTGAAATTTGAATTGGGTTTTGCGTGTGGTCTACCATGCATGGCTATAGAAGTTATTAAGTACGAAGTCTTTAGGTAAAGAACGAGAATCGATAGGGAATCCTAATATATCTGATTATGTTTATACCGTCTATCTGATTATGCGGAGGAGATTTAATCTCGGATTGTGTAGTGGATCCGGTCTTTATTACAGCTGTGCAACGACGTAGTCGACTCTTGATGGCCTAACTGGCATCGCTAGCGCGTTGTCATCCCAATAACTGGTGCAGGGACGAAATTCTCTGTGTGTTCATTTATCAACAGTCATGCAACCTGTTTATTATTAGATCTTAGCTTTTAGCATATTTTAATTGAAATGTGTGATTTTGTCAGTCTCTTTCTTAATACTGACATTAAGAAATTTGAAGAACATTAAGAGTTTTTATGTTAAAATTTTTGACTAATTCTTTATCTATAATTTATTTTATTGGAGCTAGCGATAGAATAGCGGTTAAAGTCCGTGAGTTCGAGCTTCAGTTCTGGGTTCAGTGTTGGGTCTAAGAATTTGTAAAGACCGTAAATCCTCGCTGATAATTTATGTTAAAGCTCGTATTTTGTAAAACTTACTAACCTCAATATAATGTTTAGGAGAAAGGTATACAGCCTTTGTTAAATCGGCGTACCGCATTAGTTGGTTCATATTTGTCGCACACTGAAATGGCATTGCTACAATACTTTTCCTTTAATTAATATGATATTAGGCAGACACAAACCACCAGGTTTTGCTTCGAAAATGAGAACTACAAGAAGCAATTTCTTAACCCATAATTATTTTAAAATAAATGCAAAACATTATAGTATTTGAACAGTTGTAATATGTGGGTGCAGGTTTAAGCATTTTAAAGATTGTTATGTATATACGACAAACTTGTTTATTATCTTTGGATGTACTAAATGTAAAAATATAATTCTTTGTATTTCGCTCATTTTATTTTGCATATATTTAAAGCTACATAACAAAAAAATACTTCCAAAATATACAAAACCCGCGAAGTACGAAAAATCTATGTTCTTTATTTAGTACATGCACAGTGTGGATATACATGTTTGCTTACTGATATATAACGCAATTGTAAACAAGAAATAAGCATATCGCAAACGTATGTGCTCAATCTGATCAGCGTTCGTTCTACGATTCCTCAAATGAAACAATGTTTTTGCCACATTTCTACCATATGTTCAATGTATTTTTTATTTTCAATACGAAAACCTAAACATAGAGTACAGACGAAGTATCCTCGAAAAAATATCCAACAAGAACGTGTTTTAGCAATCCCATTTTTAGTATCCAACATATAGCACCCAACTACCGATTAAAAAAGGATTATATTCTGTACGAGCCGTTGTAAGCGGCTTTTTATTAAAAAAATTTAAAAATTAATTAAGTCACGGGGCCTTAAGATCTCTATGATAACGTAATAACACTCAAAGTCCTAACATTTTCCCATTCGCAAAAGTTTGAGGTTAGTTTTCATACAATTGTAAATTTTGCGAAATAGTCGGTGCCCTGAAATTGTAACAAAACAGGTTTGTAATTAAATCCTTTTACTCTAACATCAATACGTATATTGTTACTTAATCTACTGCAGTATTTGTTTCTATATATATATATATATATATATATATATATATATATATATATATA
>JABXWE010038275.1:0-21717 GCA_014611495.1 Limonius californicus
GCTGAATCACCCTATATATTGCTGTGTTATTTACCCTAAATAATCTATTTTGCCTACGTTATGTTACGATCATGTTGAAAGGATGCCGTTTTTCCTGTTAATAATTCAGATTATGATTAAAATTAAGATTAATTAGCTTATTGTAAACTAAATCATGCTCCATTGGAGATAATTGTTATAATAATTTATAAATTTAAATCTTAAAACATAAAAAGGTATATTCCGAGCTTTCTTGGATTCTACGATTTGCAATGTGTTATTTTGGAATGGTGTTTTTAAGTCAAATCGTGATTGAACAGTTGTTGGGCTTCAGGTTTTTCATTTTGATGTTGGGTTGATGTGTCCAAAGTTATGTTGGGACCCTGAAAAGTGAATAATTTAAATATTGTCATTTGAACGTTGTAAATTTACATATGTCAAGGTTAATATAAGAAACTAAGACTAATGATTCAGGTTAATAGTTTATGTTTTATGAGAGGAAGGTCTTATGTGCATTTATTTATGTAAATATCAATTTAATGTATGAATTTGGTAGTTTTTATAAACTTCACCTATTTTGACGTTAGATTTTATTTATTACTAATATTTATGTAATTAATTAAACGTTAATATTTAAGTTTAATAGGGGGCTAGTTAGTTGTTTTTAGTAGTTTTAGAGCTGAAATCTAAAATTGTGTTAATAGTTAAATTTCGAAAATGTGTTTATTAATTTGTTTCATATCTTAATAATTTTGGTATCATTAGATTGCTAATTTTTCATAGATTACTTTTATGAATTTAGTTTTTAGAAATAATTATTTACTTAGGCTGTAAGTCTTTTTGATTTAGTCGATAAGCCGTTTTGGAAGGGGAGATTAATACCAAGCTTTCGATTGGTACATTTTAAAATTTGAAATATGAATTTCGGTTTGAAAGGAAAAAAGTTCTGTTAAAACTATCATACGGTGTAGACGTATTATTTGGTTCTCCGAGTATGAATATTAAGGCAATTTGGTCTATTTTTGAATGTCAGTAGGCGGAGTTATTTGATTTTTATAAGTAAAATGTGAGGTTAAGTGTAATAATTTTGTATTTGTAAACTAGAGTCGATTTTCGTTCGATTTAAAACTTGTGTTAAGTTATTATGATTTAATAAATCTCACCTGGTGTTTTTCAAGTTGAAGATTGTGTTTAATTTATCTACGATATTCCTGAAGAGTTAATTATTTAATTAAATTTAATAGTGTTTTCTGATTTGTGAAAATTAAGTGAATTTCTTTCTTACCTGTTCTGATTTACAAATTGCGGATACTTTTGAAGTATTATAACGTCAATTTCAACATGTTTTTCGAATTAGCGTCCCGGCATCTTTAACACAACTGTTAGCAGAATAATGAAACATGTCGAGGTCAAATTCCTACAGATGTCTAGAAGATGTTTGAACTATTCTGAGGTATAGTCCATTTTAAAACCTTTGCGGATGAAATATAGTTATGCAGGTATTTAAATAATTTAGTCCTTAATTGTACAAAGTGATTTTTTAAAAAGTCAATTGCAGTAGCCTAGGGTTGTCCCGTCTATATTAAGCTTTAGAATCTGACAATATGAAAATTGTAACAGCATAGCTGTTAGCTTGACGAAAAACCTGTAATTTACTTACCTTAATAAATTACAAATCAGTGGCAACTAAATACTTGTTCATTTTCACATTTTGTTGGGCCAAAATTTTTAACTGCCTGAACTGTCACACAGTTTGACATACAGGTAAATGTCATTCAAAGCTCATTACAGCTGACTGCAGACGGAATAGCTTTTTTTCTAGGCCTGCTGCAATTGACTTTTTAAAAAATCACTTTGTATGTAAGCTATCATATTGGGGAAGCCACGTGATTAATATAAAATGAACCCTGAGATTCCTTAAGCAATTTTATATGTGTATTTATGTTAAATTTGATTTTGTAAGAAAATCTGGAAATTTGATTTATCGTATTATAATTAATATTTTATTTTATTAAGACATATTCATAGCATATCTTTACGACGCTAGCAAATGTGGGGCAATTACAATTTGTCAATATAAATTTTTTATAAATTTAAAATAATTATGTTATGGGGTTATTCATAGCATATACTTATGGTCGCCACCAACGTGGGGCGATAATATAATTATTTTATTACGACAATACACAACAATATATATATATATATATATATACCGTTTAGAAATTTCATTTGCAAATTAAAACTGTTTATTTCTTTAATTATGTATAGTTACATTTTTGTACCAAGGTATCTTTAAACTACGAGGATTGTTCGATAACTAAGTGGTTTAACACAGAGATGGCGCGAATTCGGAAGAATCTTCTTTACCATTCTGTAGAACTATTCTTTATTAGATGAAATATGACAGTACAGAGCGGTCTGTCAATTATTCTGTGTTTGACAGTACACCAAAGTGAACGTCGCGTGTGATTTTGTAAACAATGGAAAAAACTGAATTGAGAGCAGAGATAAAGTACTTTCATTTGAAAGGCTTAACACCAATCGAAATCAAAGCAGCGCTGGATTCAACACTATTGCAATCTGCTCCTTCGGTTTCAATAGTTAAAAACTGGGTTGCCGAATTTAAGCGTGGTCGTGTGAGCACAAATGATGAACCCCGTAGTGGACGTCCAAAAACTGCTACTGCCCCGGATATGATTGAAAAAGTCCACCGTATCGTATTGGATGACCGTCGAGTAAAAGTGCGCGAGATAGCAGACATAGTGGGTATCTCAAATGACAGTGTGCACAGAATTTTAACTGAAGAATTGGAAATGAAAAAATACTCGGCGCGTTGCGTGCCGCGGTTGCTCACACCGGAGCAAAAACTGAATCGTTTGAGTGTTTCTCGCGACCTTTTGGCACGTTTTCGCTGCAATCCGAAGGATTTTCTGCGCTGTTTCATAACCGTCCATGAAACTTGGGTCCACCATTTATGACGCCTCATAATAATTTCCTAAAGAAATTCCTGTAAATTAGATAAGTAATGCGTGGTTAATGTCAGCCTCCCGGAACCTCAATCGAAGATGGGCGGTTCTCAAAATAAAGTCGAATAAATAAAGTAATTAACTCCTCGTCAATCACCTAAAAAGGGCGCGACCAGCTTAAAAAAATACACTGACATTAATCCAGATGTAGATTGAGAGTAAGCTGGACCTCGGTTCTCCACTTACCTAATTACTTAGTCGCTACAAATTCAACAAGATAGGGTAACAATAAATAATAAGACCAGTTGCAACAACGGTAATTTAATGAGGCAAATAAGATACCAATTGAAGTAATCCCCAATTAACAATTACAATAATAATGCCAATATGCTCTTGAACCCTGTATAAGTACACACCACCCGTTCAAGTCACTTAATATAGTGTTAAATAAAAATTGAATCAATCGAGCAATGTAAAAATTCTGCGTTTTGCAAATAAAAACAACGTTTAAGAAACAATAAACACCCTAACCGCTGAAAGTACTTTCATCGATATAAGCGCTCTGTAAACATAAAATACCCTGGATACAAATCCGAACAAACGCAATATTACGGCTCAAGATGACGTACCCTGTATATATTAAGTGATATTTACGTTAATATGTACGAAATACGTAACACGCTAAAGTATGGTAGTATTAAGCTACACAGTTGATTCGCAAACACATTAAACAATTTGAAATTAAATTATAAACAGAATGTAATGTAAATTAAACAACGAGCGATTAACTCGACTCCGAAATTAAATAAAATAATACGAATAGAAATCACTTTCCTGAATGCTAGATAGCACGACGTTCTTGGGAATTTAGCGTGGCCGTCTGGACACGTGTTCCCGCTTGCCAGGTGACGCTATGGACCGGAAAATGCTTTTCTCACCCAGATCCAGCAATACAGGAAGGAAATAACCCTTGGGCAAAATCTTACTGCCCCCAATTTGTTGTCTAAATAACGTAAATAAAGAATGTGTTAGGCTAGCATGTTCAAATAAAGATGGATGACACTTACCAATCGAAAAATTCCGATTGACGTGAATACAAGATTAAACGAAGATCAAAAATCGGTCATCGACCTACATCGAGAATCCACAAACTACAACGGATTACGATGTCCAAAAAGATTCCTTCAATAAATCGAGATGAACTCTCAAGTATAAAATACTTTAGCGGAGGAATCTACTTCAACGTTCAATCAAATGTAAGAGTCACAGGAAGAATGGTTGCCGGAAATGAAATTTTGTCTACTAACTTAAGTCATGCGTCGTAATTCCAATTGGTATATTAAGAGAGAGGGCAACTAGTGTGAAATGGGTTGCAAACCAACCAGGCGCAAAAATACCGTTACACATTATACTCCCGAAACCAAAGAACAGTCCAAACAATGGACACACAGAGGTTCTCTGCCACCAAAAAAGGCAGAAACAATTTTGTCAGCAGGAAAGGTTATGGCAACCGTATTTTGGGATTCTCATGGAATTATTGTGGTCGACTGCTTAGGAAAGGGGAAAACAGTAAATGGCGAGTATTATGCCAATTTGTTGCAACAAGTTAGCGACAAAATCAAAGAGAAACGGCCTCATTTGCTAAAGAAGAAAGTGCTTTTCCATCAAGATAACGGACCTGCCCACAAGTCTACGATTGCAATGACCAAAATTCATTAATTGTGATTTGAAGTAGTGCCCCGCTCGCCCTATTCCCCAGATTTGGCTCCCAGCGACTATTATCTATTTCCAAACCTGCAAAATGGATTCATCGACCTACAATGAAGGCATTGCCAATTTGGAATATCGTTGGAATAAGTGTGTTGAGCGAGCAGGAGACTATATTGAAAAATAAAATGTTTTTTGTCGAAAAAAACTTGCGTTTTCTTTGTTAGGCCACGTAGTTATCGAACCATCCTCGTATCTTTCCAACGTTATGGTACGTGTTTAATTAACGTAAATTGAGTACTAAAAGAAAACAATGGCTTATAACCCGTTTGGAGCTATTCAGATTTACTATTTTGATACTTACCAAAACGTAGAACTTGTTTATCCTTGTCCAAGTATGTTTCCTTCACTCGCCTTCACACAGCACTTATACGAGTACACCAATGCGCTATGCAAGTATAGTATTGTCTAAAAAAGTAGGCGACTGGGTTTCCTGCTTGCAACCGAGGCCACAGAGATATTCGGCACATTCCGATATGGGTTCGATACGGGGTCCCAGCGCTACCAGTTTCTCTTGGGCATAGCTAGTTTAAGTTAGGTTAAGTTTATAATCATATAAACTTTAGTATGGAGGCAGGATCTAACACATTAAAATTATTTATACTTTTTACCAAATTTGTAATTAATTTTTAAAGCACGGGTTAACAATTTTTGAGACTAAAAGTCGTATCTTCGACATTTTTACTTCTTTAGTCCTTAAACTTCGTTACTTCCAGTAGTGGGTATTTCCAATTACGACTGCTTTTAGTAGAATGTAAATATAAACCACAAAATCAGAAATTTTTAAATCTTCGACGATACTAAGAGGAGGGTAGGTATAGATAAGAAAACGATAAATGAAACCTTTTCTCTACCTATCCTTTCTAAAGAACTACACGTACTGGTTTATGACGTTTACTTGTGGTCAAATTTGTTTAACTAGAGGTGTATAATAATGGCTGATACAGCGTTAAGAGTATAAACAAACTGAAGGTCCAATGAGACAATTGTTTGAATGTTGCCTTTCTGCCTTACCATTATCGAATTCTGGTACACATCCACCAACTATAACTCTAAGCTTCCATACATACCACGAAAAGAAAGCGGCTATAATAACTTCAACATAATTTTATTATTTCTCTAACACAATGATTTGCATTACATTTATATCTACAACCACCTATTAAAAGAAAATATTTACTACTATACAATAATAGTACATGCACCGCTAGCGCTTCAAAATAAACATTGAAAAATACAGCGTGTGTATTGATGTGTGTGCTATATACAAGAGAAGTAACACATTGCAATTTATTTTTAAAAGTTCATTTTTTTTATTAACTAGACAGGCTCGTCAGAACCACCGGAAGGACGCGCCTGGGGTGCCTCCGTGGTTTGACTGGCCGCGACGGCCGTGGTCGCACTGGGCCGCGTCTGGGCGGCGGCGGACTCGAACGCCGCGGGGGTGGTTTGGCTCGTTTGACTGGAAGTCACCGGTTGGGCGCTGGTACCCACGGTAGAGGTGGCGGTGGTGGACGTGGATGTTGCAACGTGACTTACCGCTGTTGCCAAAGCCGCTGCTTGACTCACGGTCGTCGACGTTTGGGTGGTCGCCGTAGACCGCAACGTGGACAGGAGTTGCGTGATGCGGGCGGTCAAGGGGTTGGTGGTGGTAGTTCCAGGTGGTGCTGTTCTTACCGCCACCTCCCTCTGGGTGTTTCGTAGAATGAACTGCTGGAAATGGGCTTGCTGGAGGATTACAGGCAACTCGTAGTGATGGAAGAAATAGAGCATCGAATGCTAGAACAAAATAAAAACTTTTTTATTATGAAATTAGCCCTTGTTTGTGGAAAGGAGAATGGAAATTTGATCTTTAACGGCTTTACGAAGCGTCAAATTATTTACTTGTTCAGTATTTGATCATTAAAACGAGAATATTTTTCCAATTAGCATGCCACGTCCTGTTACGATGGTAGAAAATTGCATTGGCGAAGGGGAAGACAAATGTTAGAGAATAATAAAAAATAACAAACCTGCCCAACAGAGGAAATACAATAAAAAACAAGATATCCAATAGAAACTTAAGGAATACACTTTTACTCTGTATGAACTAATCCATAAATCAATAGATTTTAACGAATTATAATTATAAAACATATAGCAGACTATACAGGATGTATCATAACATGTGTAATGAAAGAAGTTCATATTATCATTTATGTCGCACCAGCCTTAGTTTATGATATACAGGGTATTAAAGGTAAAATAACACATTTTCATATTTAATTTTTTAATTGTTAATTTTTTTAAAGAAAAGGTTACATTTTCTGTCCTCCACTACCATTACAGCAAATGCTCAAAATGGCCAGTTTCTGTTTGAAGGCCAGCTTGCAGTCGCCGTGGTATTTCAAAAATACCAGGTAGGTACCTTCTTGTATGCGTTGGCGAAGTATTTCCATTTCAGCAATAGGTGCAGAATAAATAATAGATTTCAAGTGGCCCTACAGGACAGCCTATATGTCCCATACGACCATCCACTGATTAGTGAATCGTTCATCTAAAATAATTTCTGGCTACTCGGCTAAAATGTGCTGGTACGCCGTCATGCATAAACCACATGATTTGAATAACGTCTTCCAATAGTCCTGAATAGACTATTGGAAGACATTCAGTTTTTAAAACGTTTAAATACAAATCAGTTTTTAATCTTCTGTCAAAAAAAAGGTCGAATTGAATTGTCGCCGATTGTTCTTGTCCATACATTAAAACTAAATTATCGTTGCTGTCGCGATTGAAGAAAAGCATATGTATTTTGGTCAGCCCAATGACGAGTTATGTAAATTAATCAACGAGGTCTCTGTTGAATCCAACTTCATCAGCAAATATGGATCACCAGCAGATATTTAAAGAAACCAAGTGCAAAAGTTGAATCGTGGAGGATAATCGTCTTCCTGCAGTGTCTGTACCCGTTATAAATGATAAGGATAAAGGAGTTGCTGGTTTAAAACTGTCCACACAGTTATGTGTTTGACATTTTCTTGTACTGCTATCCGTCGGGTAGCGGTACCAAGATTTCTATCGACGTGCTGGAAAATTCGTTGAACATTTCGGACAGTAACTGGTCTGCTGCCATCTAAAACCCGTTTTTAAATGATCCTGTTGCTCGCAGACATTCAGTTAATCGGTGAAAAGTTTTCTTGTCTAGAAACGGTCTGATGTTTTGGAAACGTTCCGTGAAGAGACGTCTTGCTGCTGCTGCATTACATTTCTTCCTTTGAATAAACAAACCATTATTATTATTGTCACTTGCAACGTACAACTTAGTATCAATTAACTGCTTGCAATGAGCTGACAAACGTTTGGAAGACGCATGGGTATAACGATACAATATTAAATGAGGTATCCTTTCATACTCTGTATGTCATAAACTAAGGCTGGTGGAACATATGTTAATATGAACTTTTTCATTGTTTTGATGTCCCCTGTCCGCTGGCGAAACAGGATCTGTCTCTTACGGTACACCCTATATGAGGCAGAAAAATACAAGGCATGTCCAAGAATTTAATCTTTTAGTTAAGTAGTAATTTTAGCAATACTATGTTCACGTTTTAATATAGAAAAAGGTAAGTACCTTGTAAGTTCAATAATTGCCTACCTATTGTATCCAACATTTTGTTACCACGAAAGCATACAAAATACGTATTTAAATGTGTAAATAAATTACATTTACAAAAGATTCTTAAACCCAACATTCTGTTATAACATAATCCTTTGAAGCTGCTTCCTTCAGAAATTTAAATTTTCTAAGATATATTAAAAACATCTAAATGTACAGTGTAAGTATTGGTAAAGTTCTGACATATTTACAGTTTCCAAAAAGGATGAGTAAGAATGCTGTCTTATACAGCCCAAGTGATAGCCCACCAAATTGTATCAAAATAAAATTACAAACATCTTCGACAAACTAAAAATTCCTTATTGTAAAATATATATATGTTCAAAATCTACTGTAATAAAATTGGAACTTAAAGACAAAATACAGTTAGTTTTTCCAATACGCACCCCTCTAGACTTACACAAACCGTCGCTGCTATTAAAAACATTAGCGTTCTGCTTATTGCAACTTTACCAATAGAAAACAAAATACATTTTCTTTTTAATAATATGACTAAAGGGTGAACTGTTAAAACAGTCTTCCAGAAGCAGCTCTTATAATTCTACTTAATAGAAGATTTATTAAGAAAGCATGTGGTTAATATTTCCGATTTGCACTACGACGCTGCCGTAACTAGCAAGTGCTAAAAATTAAAAATATAATTAAGTAACTCCTTCACCACCACCACACCACTCTTATCTTTTGAAATATCATTACTAGAAATGCTACTATTCTCGACTATCTACAATACAATTCACTTAAACAAGATCTAAAAACCTACGAATAAAGCTCCAAGCAAAGTACATAGAAAGACGTTTTGTTTTCCGCCTCAAAATGTAACAAAATATTGCCTTATACTGCAAGAGGACTAAAAAAACTGAAAAGTTAAAGAATAGGCATCATCAGATCCATCTACTTTCACCAAATGTAATGGCAACATCTGAATAAACTAAACTTACCATTTATATATGAAATTTAACTCAATAAATTCTAAGTAATGCAACTTTTAAGCATAAATGTTACATGTTCAATAAACGAAAACTGTCAGTACTCTGACAGTTATCTTGAAAATCAAGTAGGTTATCAACGACGCTTTCAAAAAATACGCTGTGCGTCTATTACCCTTCAACAAAAGCGTCGGAAAATTGGATGAAACAGAGAAAAGTTAGCAAAATGAATTAGCAAATTAGTATAATTAATACAGTGTACATACAGTGTATTTTTAAATTGCATACTTACACATAAAAATGTCAGAACATTTTAAAATATTAATTACAGCACGATTCCTACCTTATAACAAAAACTGTAAAAGTATAATAATTCGTTTTAGAAATATTTTTCTAAATGTTTATTTGTGTGTATGGTACTCCAATTTTTAGCTATTTCCAAAATAATGTTCAATCATATGTAGAAACATTAAAGTAACATTGTCAAAAAATGGCCTAAAATATTATTGCAAGATGTCAACAAATACCATGTTATTTATAATACTGCCTTTTACCAGATTTTACTCGACTAGATTTACAAAAGCATACTTCTATCGATTGAATCAAATGATGCAATAAGATTGCGCTCCTTTTGGTTCAGCATTCATTACTACTCAAAACCTAATCGCTGCTTTCATAAAGTCACTGATAAGGCGTCTGAAATGTATAAATATAACTATAATATTTAATATCATTGTACTGTAGCAATGAAGCGTTATACCAGTTTTACGATGTCTGCATTTTTGCTCTTCGCAACTAAGTGTGCACATATTTGCCGTAAATTCTTATAAATGCACTTCTCCCCTTAACATTTTTTCGACTTTTTATCAGAAAGCATTATGCTTTTACCTCATTCTGTCTGAGTATTACGAATTAAGCAAAAAGAAAAATCCTTCTTAAATCTTCATAATCTACAAATTTTGCTAGCGGGAATTTAATTCGTTAATAATCATTGTCGTATAAAAAAACTATATTGTGTGTAAGAAGCTTCATGTGCAATGGTTGCCTGACAATCCGAGAAGAATAACCTTCTTTGAACGTCCCCAACACCCACCTTGTGGGTCCTCATTGAAAAGCTCTTACAAAATGCTGCAAATAATATTTTTTCACCTAATTCGTTTCGGAAAATAGAATGACCCCAGGATTTCCAGATTTGATCCCATTAGACTTCTTCCTATGGAGTCACTTAAAATCTGTTGTCTACAAAACTTAACTTCAGGCCATCGCACAACTGCGACAAGGAATACTGCCGGATTGCCAAGCTATTCCGCGACAAATCTTCCAAAATGTTCGTATACTATTTTTCATGCAGCTTCCTCGGTAAAGCATTAGCGCAGTAACTGTAGTACACAAATACCATTATGTTAAATCTCTTTCTAAGATACATAAACGGTTTTAACCCTAGGTGGCTCAGGCCCGGAGAGATATTTGGTTGCTTATAGTTTGCTTACAATATTTTCAATCGAATTGAGCGTTTAGGTATGCTCTAGGTTTTATTCAACTCTCTTTTTATTCAAAACCTTTTTAGAAATTGAAAAAAAAATTTTTTTTCGTTATTTTTCTGCATTTACATACACCTGGCCTCCCAACCCCATCGATTAATCTTTCGTATAAAACAAGTCTCAACTTGATATAGCTGGTTTAGAATTTTTATAATTTGTCAGGCAAATGATACACGGCAATCTGCATGTTTATGCATGTTCAAACTTGCATTATTACAGAATGTATAAATGAACGTGTAGTCTATTGTCATTCAGTTTAAATCAAAGTTTCAGTGAGTGAAATTATATTGCATATACCTACTACAATGACATCAAAGAAATGTGCAAGAGTTGGTGAACCGGGGTACGAAGAAACAGTGCTATAATGGGCAGATGAGTGTGATAGTTTGCCTTCTGGAGAAAGTGATATGTCAGAAGTAGAAAATGATGACACGGAGGACAACGATTCCGAATTGAATTCTGACGAGTACCCTGGATCCAGTAGTGATGATGATGACGATAATGCAGAAGATGCTAACATAATGATAATTCAAATTCGACTCCTGCATCAACATGTTGTTATATTGCTCCAAGTGGCACAGATTGGAGCTTGGAACTCCCAGTAAAAAACAGCCACATGATATTATTCGGTGTGCACCAGGATTAGTACAAAGACATATGGCCGCCACACCAAAAGAAGCTTTTCAGTTATTTGTAACTGAAGTTATTATGCAAGAAATTGTTAATTGTACCAATTTAGAAAGAAGGCGTGTTTACAAAGCGAAAGGAAAACAGTGGAAAGATGAACATCGTTCATTCTGCGGATTACTTATTTATGCTGGAGTTGGCAGAAGCTGGGATGTTCCTGCAAGAGAACTATTTTCTGGTGAATTTACCAATCTTATATATCGAGCCACAATGTCTGTATTTCGCTTTGAAGATATACCAAGATTTATCACACTTGACGATGAGAGAAGTCGGGGCATGCGTTTGAAAACCGATAAATTAGCATTGGTATCTTACATTTGGGATCTATTCATTCAACAATGCAAAATCTACATCATACCGGATGCTAACGTAACTGTAGATGAACAACTTCTTGCCTATAAAGGTAGATGCAGATTCATTCAATACATACCAAGTAAACCGGCAAAATATCGATTGAAAATATTATGGATATGCGCATTTAAATCTGGTTATGCTCTTAATGGTTTAGTTTATGTTGGTCGCCAACCTGGAGAACCTCCACATAAAAATCTGGGACTTAAGTAGTACAAGCTCTTGTGCGTGGCATTCATAATTCTGGTCTACATCTCACGGTAGACAATTCTTTTACTAGTGTTCCATTAGCAATGTATCTTTTGGAAAAGAAAAAAAGTGCAGTTCACTCTTTGTGTTGCTTTAGAAATAATGTGACCAAGGTAAGTTACGCATGTAAAAAGAACAAATGCGTAATTTTGCTAAGCAGCATGCATCACGACGCAGCTGTCAACAAAAATGGCGCTAAAACGAAGCCCGAAATTATCACACATTGTAATAAAAAGAAGGGCGGCATCGACGTTGTGGATCAAATGGTGTCCACATACACATGCAAGAGGCAAACTAAACGATGGCCTATGACATTTTTCTTCAACATCATTGATGTTACAGCATTAAAAGCATTTATAGTTTTTACCAAGGAACACCCCAACTACAACATAGGGGTGACCCACAAACGCAGAATATTTTTGAAAGATTTAGCGAAGGAACTAGTGATACCATATATGCAAGGAAGATCGACTAACCCTAACATATACGGTAGTATCCTGGAGTGTATGAAAAGATTTATTGATATTTATGATCCGTCAACTGCCCAAAGAAGTGCAACAACGATCAAGAGAAAAAGATGCTCAGTATGCCCTTCAAACATTGATCGTAAAAGCAAAATGATATGTATTATATGTAAAAATAATACTTGTAATGAGCATAGTATTAGAATGTGCTACAACAATGAATAAAAAAAATTTGTTGTTACAATAATAATCTTTATTTTCATGTTTAATTTCAAATTTGTAGCATATATGTACAACTAAATATAATTTTATGTCAATAAATTGGTTTTCATTAAAAACTAATATGATTCTATAGACCGGACCTGCGAGGCTCGGATTATGTAAATGCCGATATTATATCGGTGTATGCATCCTAGGGTTAAGCAGGTATAGGACCGCACGTCACACAAAGAAATACTACAATACAGATTTAAGTCTATATTAGAATCGAAATATGCTCACTGCTGTTTGGCTTATAACTTGGTGTTAGAAAGAGATGTCCTTTAGTTCAGTACCTGAAGTTATCGCCTGGTATAAACAAATGTCGCAACAGTTCTCAACAGGTCATGCCACGATCTTCTATTTATGACATATTTTGTCCCTGCATAATTTCACAATAATAAAATAGTTTGGGACTGCTGTATTATTTCTTAGTCTCAGTTCATACAGTTTTCATGTTCCTGCCACTAATCCTTTACCGAGGAAGCTAAATGAAAAATAATGCAAAACAATACCTTAAGCAACCATTTTTGTTAATATATATTATAAACATGTTACTGACATTTTACTTCTACGCGTTAAATTTGAGTGCTTACAAAAATTAGCAAAAGATATTTACATAGTTTTTAAATCTTTAAATTATATCCTTTTAACTAGGTATCCAAGCTATTCTATAACGAACACAATAAAATAATAAATTCTTATAAACAACCTATAATCTAGCTAGTCGAAATTATTTTAGCGTCAATTCGTTAAATTCAAATTACTATAATCCTTCGTTACCAAAAACAGAAGGGAACATGCTGGTTATTTATTTGAAACGAAAATGCTTTATTCCCCCTGAGGGTACTAATCGCTAAAAGGCCAGGCAGGTTCAACGCCTGATTTTTTAACTCCTCTTCAGCCAGTAACAATAACATAAGGCTGGAAAAATTTGGAAATTTGGATAAATCGAATTTCGTGGATAATTCTCCCCCACTATTTACCTGTACGGTCCAGAAAAACCACAATAAACCTATGGCAAGTCAGATGACCCACGGAATAGGACCCGAGACCTCAAGAATGAAAAACAAACGCGATATCGCTAACAATCTCTTCCAAAATAAACCGATAGATGATACAAAATACTTTATTGGCTTAAGCTTTGGCGGATTCTCGAATTATCCACACTAAGATTAATTTTCGGCTTCGACTGATGAAATTCATATAGTCTTACCATTTTTCGACATGCCCACTCGACAGAAGAGCCATGTATGAATCCACAAAGATGCGACCACGACAATCATGACAAAAAGTAACGTGTAATGAAGAAGATAATGTACGCTGTGTCGAACATTTTTTGGTTGTTTTTGGGCTAAAGATAAACTTACGAGGAAGAACGTTTTCTTCAATAAAAGGTACTGATCCTGCTGTTAGGTGTTATTTTGACAGTATTCCTAAAGAACCTGAGATTAGTGCATTTAAACAGTGGAAAGAAAGAATGATAAAGCACATTATAGTACGGCAATTGCCCATTTTGAAAATATCCAAAAATAAAATTTTTGAATTAGCTACAATGGTTTTTTTATTTTCAATAGATATAACCTGATCCTCATACGGCCTGAATGCAAAAACTGTCTGCGTAACGACAACCTAGATCCGCCCCTTACAGAATCAGACCAACCGTATCAGCATCATATAATCTGAGTTTTACAATCTCTTTTATTTCGCTCTATAAATATTATCCAAAATAACAAAAAATTCCGACATTACTAGATATATAACACTTGGAATGGGATGCCTAAAGAGTGGGAGTATGGAAAACAATAAATACACTGTCTAAATTTAGCAAAAGGTTATTATTCGACTACGCAAATGAATAACTTACTTTAATTTATTCGATCAGTAACTATTTTGAACGATATTAAATGTGGTTAACGTCTTTTTTACATACGATTTGTGGGGAATTATCCTGGTATGTTTTTTGTCAACACAAAATGATATTAATTTCAAAAGACTTAAATTTCAAGCAATGCTTTAAATATCTGCATTTTTGTATACGTCTGAGCCAAATATTCTTCTTCGGACAGGGATACAGCGGAGAATATGAATTGGGATGACATCGGGTGTAGGTAGATGCGTACCCAAATGAAACACTAACACAACTGTCAAGTCCTACGCCCGACTTATAAGCGTATACTGCTGAAAGTGGCCAGCCTCGTTCCTATTACGTCTACATTTTCATTTAAAGAGAAATTGCAAATCCCGACGTTTCCATTTTCGGAGAACACACAAGGATGCAGCCGTCCAGCGAAGTACACTTCCACCGTGGCGAGCGCCAAGAGAAGGGCGCGCGAAGCTGTGAAAGGGCGATTGTGCCACCCATGGCGTGTTTATTATTTACAAACCTGAATCTGACAACTGCATGATATTGTCACGTTTTAAATAGGTATATATACAAATCGATCGTTACGTCGCTGTAATACTATTGGAACTAGAAACCTAGCGCTAGTAAAACCTCCGGAACGTTATTAGTATTTATTCATTACACGCGACTCGTTTCCGAACAATTGCATAATAATCAGCGAAATACTTGCGTTAGACTTTGCTATACCTTAATAATCAACTATTCTATACAATACCTTTATATTAACGTTATCTCTGTTATCAAATTATATTATGAAAACATCCGAATCAGCAAATGTCCCAACTAAAACAATCCGCCCTAAATAACTTTATACATATAATCAAATTTGAAAAAATCGGCTAGACAGGTCAACGATAGTTTGAAGGGGGGCACCTTCTATCATGCAAGTCATCTACTCTACTTCATCCCCCTAGCTCACACAACCAACAATCCCAAAATATTAAATGACAGAGGGTGTCGAGGAATAGTTCAATTGAAAAATGTTTCTGCTCTTAAATAATCTTAAAATTTTGAGCAATTCTGTCCATTCGTTTTTGAAAAGCGGCATTTTGAAGTTTCCGATGCGTATGGGAAATATTTAAAAAAAATCTAATGTACTGGTTAATTAGAAATCGACCTCAACTATCTCTCTCAAACAAGTTACTTCTATACAAAGTAAAATTGAATCCCATATGGACCTATGGGGTCCAACTATGGGGTTGCGCAAAGGCATCTCACACCAAAATCCCTACACATTCCACACATAAACGCGCCGTGGTACTAGTATCGATAATCTTCACACCGATATGAAAATCCCATTCGTAACTAATGAAATCCAGAGACTCGCAAGGGCATACAATCACAAGTTAGGAGAACCAAGAAGACTTCACCGGAATTGGTCACAGGACCTTGTTTTACAACCTAACCAAAACTAATGTATATTTATCTGAGAGAATAGCCATGGCTAGATCCCCTCATATAATGTATAACATTATAAAATGTTACTTGATATAGTGTGTAGCAGATGCTATGGGAATTAACCTTCCATGAGCGCAGAGGATAAAATCTCGCAGTCAACACAATTCGATATTGTTCAGCCCACAAAAGAAACGTGCAAGAAGGAAAACTAAATTTGAAGGTTTACCAGATTCTCCAAAAACGGTAATAGAAAAGACACTGTACAACATGTACGCAGAAAGTAAGTTGAATAGTTAAAGTTTTTAATGATGCTATTTCATCGTTGCGTATTCTTATAGAACAACATGTTACCATCGCATCACTAAACGGTGAACTTAAACAGTGCCACATATTACTGAGCAACACTAGCTTAAATCGTGTTCTGCATAACAGTGGGTTTACATTTACAAAGGATAACAATCACTGCCAACGTGCTACTCCAGTGTTTAAGGGGTTATACTAAACATTTGTCTTCGCCACCTCCACGACAAGTGGTCTTCATGGATGGAACGTGGATTTCTAAAGAAGATCATAGCAGAATGAAAACATAGCGTAGGAAAACGCGATGGTTGCAATGGAAAACGTTTCATCATTTTTCACGCTAGCTCTAAACCGGGTTTTGTACAAAATGCACCGTTATTATTTGCATCCAAACCGCAAAAGAAGATTATCATGGTGAAATGAATCGGGAAATGTTTAAGCGGTGGTTGACTACACCTTTGATACATAATTTAGCAGAACCTTCATTAATCATTATGGACAATGCTTCATATCATTCCATGGTGAAACGAATCGGGAAA
The DNA here is from genome assembly GCA_014611495.1 of Limonius californicus. Lineage (NCBI taxonomy): Eukaryota > Metazoa > Arthropoda > Insecta > Coleoptera > Elateridae > Limonius > Limonius californicus. The sequence continues at coordinate 16,990 of JABXWE010038275.1, forward strand.
TGTTTAAGGAGTGGATGACTACACCTTTGATACGCAATTTAGAGGAACCTCCATTAATTATTATGGATACCGCTCCACATCATTCAACTTTAATTGAAAAGATGCTTGGACAAACCCTAATGTTGCAGCTTGGTTAACTGCAAATAACATTCACTTCCGCCTGAGCCATCACAAAGTTGAACTACTTACACTGGATAAATTGCATTAGAAGTAAAAACATTACGTGGTTGATGAATTATTAAGGAGTTGTGGACATGAAGTTCTACGTTTGCCACCATACCAATGTAAGTGTAATGCCATCGAAATGATATGGGCGCACACAAAAAACTATTACAATAACCATATTGGCAGAGATGATTGTGGTGATGACAAGGTTATTGCAATGTGGATGCAATCAGTACAACAATGTAATCCAACGCTGTGGGAAAATGGTATAGGTTTTACAAAAAACTTATTAAGAAGTGGTATGAACGTGAAAATATTTTAGATGTAAAGGCGAATGAAATTGTAATCCATGTAAATAATTCAAGCGATTCTAATTCGGATTATAGTGATGAGAGTGATTAAGTTTAAAACCATATTATTCATTCAATTAAATCAGATATAGTCAAAAAATGTTTTAATAAATAAGTAAATACATTTTTAATCTTTTCACTTTCCTATTAAAATAACTCTGTTCAAATTTGTGAATATCCACTTTGTATTTTAAAATACATTTAAGGTAGTATTTCCTTTTGGGGGTATGTGAACGACATATTTTGCATTTAACTAGTAGTTTACACCTCATTTTTCAATTTTACACGCAGGTTGCAACATAACCTTACTTTTTTGCCGCCAACCATTTCAACTTTAAATATGTTTGAAATTGCTAATTTTACTAGCTTTTTTAATCTTACACCATACGCTTGTGGTTTTCCCCCATCCCTTATCTTTCTTGGCGTTGATTATATGTTACCTAATATCCTTAACCCTTTTTTGAAATATTTATATAACAATTCCTATACGCATCGCAAACTTTAAAATGTTATTTCTCAAAATCGAATCGATAGAATTGAAAACAATATTCAGATTGTATAAAAAGCAGAAAACCCCTTCAAATCAACTATCATTTAGCACCCCTTGTCATTTAAAATTTTGAGGTTGGTGGTGGTGGGGTCAAAGATGGTGGAGTAGAGCAAATTACGTGTAGGGTAAAAGGTGCCCCTCTCCAAAATATTGCTGACTTGTGTCGTTGATTTTTTCAAATTTGTACATTCGCAAAATTATTCAGGACGGACTATTTTAGTTAGGACACCCTGTATATTTCTTTCAGTATTATTGATTAGATGTTCAAAACTAGCCTATATAAATAACCTTAACGCTTTTTCGACAAGTTATATGCAATTGAAAAAGTAAAAATGTATCTGCTGTGTCCGCAGTAAAAGTAATAGGTAAAGGTATTTATTGAAAGAACATTTTTCGAATTTAAGAGCACTGTTTCAATAATTTTTAATTCTTAAGTATTAAGAAAATATCGTTGCGCGAAAACCTGGAAATAAAAGCAATATATGACAATTCAGATGATTACTGAATAAACGGTAATAATATTCTCACTTTCTAGCGTTATAAAGCCTTGGGAGAGCAGCGGTTCAGCAGCTATTTCACACGGACTGGACGGCCTTACAAAAAAGCTGGTAAGGCCAACACTATGCTTCAGCTGTTTATTATTACCATAAAATTCCTTCGGAAAGGAATCTGAAACTGAGTCGATCTCGAAACGACAAACCTACTGAAAACCACCACCTTGATGTTTTGATATGTATCGGACATCAAACCTGGAACTCGTTGCACTGCAACTACCGGCTGTACCCACTAACCTACATGGCCACAGTACCAATATTCAATAGTTATTAACCTAGTTATTGCATATTTCAATTGGAATGCTGATATTTAGGTGTTAAAGATAAATTTATAAAACATTGAGGCTCTAAAATTTGGAACAGAGTAACTTTCGCAAGGAAAAGCTACAAAAAAAGTACACGTGCGATTTCTGGATATGAATTCTCTCCAAATACTTGTTTTTCCGATGAATTGTAGAATGGGAAAATAAAAAGGAATCTCGCATTTAAATCAGCACTCGCTACAACAAACGAACGGAAGAAATATGAAAGCGCAGCGAGCCGCATGACATGCGGAAGAAATTAAACTGGCAAATAAATAAGAGGTTGTCGCGGTCCGCTGACCGGAAATACTCCCGCGAGAGCTCCTGAAAGCTCCGGCTCTAATATCGCTCCCGGCCCTACTTATCAAGAACAGACCCAGCTAGCAACAATGCAATTCGAAGAGTGAAAAATAAAAAAAGATCGAAGTAAGCGACTCGACAAATATTAACTTCCTTCTAAGAGCTCGATTATTTGAGGAAGGGTTTAACATGTCGTTTACCAGTAGGAAGACAAAAGCGGTTCCTTTCTCGGAAGCATTACAAAGTTATCATATTAAAACGTCAGAGTGCGAATCGCGGTAAACAGCTTATTAAAAAGGTTACGGGGAAGTTCGCAAACGAGTCGAGAAAGTAGAAGAAAAACTTCGTTGCAAAGGCAGCCGCTAATAAAGTGTCGCTGGTGACATCGTTGCGAAAGTTAAAGAAAATAAATTTTAAACATATCCAATTATTCCAGTAGAAAATAACCCCCAGAAGTTTTAAATTAGAGCGCGGCGCGGCGAAAAGCGGCCTTTCCTTCGGTCCCCGGAGCCTCGCGCAGCGCCAAATTCCGCTAACACAATCTCCCCGACGTGTTGGAACTATTAAAAAATCATATTTCCTAAGCAGCGTCGGGACACACATCTTCGGAGCAACAGCCTTAGGCACCAGCGCAAAAACAACCAACGTTTACTTTGGAATTTTGATGCGAAAACGATGAAAAAATCTAACGAACGGGATCTAGAAGTATCGCCTAGGTACAGACGTAAATGAATATTAACACCCGCTCCTTTTACTCACCTGAATGAAAAGCCACGAAGTTACTAACGCTAAACTGCTGTACTGCCCGTTGAATCGGTAATGGTAAGCGTAGAACGTGAAGTGGTATAAGTAGAAGAACCTGGAACAGAAAAATCCTATGAAGTTTGAAGCACGTCGAAATAAAACCAAAACGCAATATTTCCCGATAATAATGCAGCGATTAAACCCAAAACAAATTTGGAAAATTAATGTGCAATGAAATAAAACAATTATTTTGATAGTCAATTTTTTACATCGCATTTTTGCCCGGGCTAACTTAACAATCAGTCGGCAATTACCTCGTTTTTAATGATAAAATGTTGGGGTTATAGCGAATATCAGATATTATAAACAAACAGGATCGAAATGTAAAGTCAACCTAAAACAACTCTTCATATAATAATCACGAAGAATATTTTTATGTCCACCTGTCAACCTGAGTGGTTATTAGTTTCAAAAATCGGATTGCTCTCATATGAAGCATTTCCTGTATCAAATTCCAGAATATCCCAAATTTACAGTTTTACAATGTGTTTGATTGAAGTGTGGATTGAACCTCCATATTACCATGATTAGGTACGAACCTAATTTCCTTGTGTGCTTAAAAAAATTGGTATAAATTGTTATTTGCGAAATTACTAATATTTAAAAAAACCTTCGCACTTTCATGTTTCACAATAATATTAGCAGCACTTTTGCGATGGCTTTCAATATTTGTTGATATCTGACAACATTCAGTATAGTTATGGGCTGAATGTTCCTCGAGCGAAATCGGATCATCCAGCGGTCGTAACTGCTGTAAATTATATCCGATCTCTTTGAAAACAAATATTCCGATTCCCGTGAGTTAAGACAAAATTTACCCCCGTCCATTTTCCCATTCGTTAGGCATTCCTTAATATACAATTTCCGCAATTCAGGTAGTCTTTTCAACCAATATTATCAGAATTACACTTTTAAAGTTTTCACTCCAAAGAGGTTGCTGAAATTGTAATTTATTATAGCATTAAAAATATAATACATAGACTGAATGAAGTCCTAGTCAGGGGTTACAACTAAACCTACGTTTGTTTGATTAAGAACACCGTTTGCTCGTAGGAGTTTCCTAAATGTCACAGTACCATGGCAACGGCGGCAGTCTATATCCCAAAATAGAGTTGCTTGAGTATAGTTAAAAATAGCATAACAATAACATTACAATTGTCAGAAACACTAAAGCAACCTGTGACTTTGAAGTATTATAAATCTGTTAGTTAAGAAATAACCAAATAAATGTTTATTGTTTTTTTTATTAGGATCCTGCCTTGTATAGATGTATGTTCGGAGAAGGTAGCTTTGGAATTGGTAGGTAAGTTGAGGTAAGTAGTGAATTGAATTTCGGTAATGAAACACTGTATAAAACTAGTTTTCTTAGCTCAATCGAAAACTTTACTGGTCAGCTAGACATACGAATATGTAATAGGCGCAGCAAATTTCGACTTCTTACAAGGTTCACGATTTTGAGAAAAAGTACAGATTATTATATAAACATTTTTATAAGATAAGATTTTTATAAGATTACTGTAGCAAATTATTTTATAGACTATAATAATGATGTTTAAATGGTGCTGATCACTCAAAAATTGCCTAAAAAAATATTTTTTTTAAATTCAATTTCGTGTTTGAGTATTGAAGTAATTATTGATAAATATTTAACTAAAGAACAGTAATAACACCTACGTTCAAATGAACAAGGGGTAATAGTGCGG
>JABXWE010038277.1:0-19584 GCA_014611495.1 Limonius californicus
TTCTCATATCAAAATTAATTGCCACTGCACCGCTCCAAGAAATTAACCCACCGATTATTAATGCTGCAATAAAAGAAAAGTAGTGCGCTAGCTACTTCAACCAAAAGCATGGAATGAATGTCTAATACAAACCTGATAGGCACATGTTACTCTTGGTATGTTTCTACATCTTTAACTTTGTTAAAAAAATTAATCAATTTTACAGTTTAATTTTATTTTAAAACGTATCAAATCGTGTAGCTGTCATCAAGCAATTGCTTGTACGATCAGCCTTATTTAAAATACAACGTATCTCAAAAAATTTAAGTCGTGATGAGTGTGTCACAACCCTTACTTTGTCCGAAGAAGGGTATTCTTTCCGCGCTATCGCTGACAGGCTTGGGGTGAACCACACAACCATATTTCGGGTCATCCAGCGTTTCAAAGAAACTAACGAACATGACAGGCGACCAGGGCAAGGGCGACTACGTGCTACTACCGCTGTAGGAAATTGTTTTCTTCAAATGCGTAGACTAAGAGAGCGCTTTACCACCACCAGAGCCCTCCAAAGACAACTTTCAGCAGTACTTAATGTGCAGGTTATCATTGAAACCGTTCGCCAACATCTTCTGGAAAGAAATCTGAGAACCAGATTACCAGATACTGGCCCACAGTTGACCGCAGACCACCGCGGACACAGTTTGAATTTTGCTAAAAACAATTTGAATTGGGAAAATGAAGATTGGAGACGCATTCAGACGAGTCCAGATTTTCTTTGGAGAGTTGTGATAAGCGCATGCGAGTTTTTAGACATCCAAATGAACAATATGCTCAATGCAATTTTGCCCCCACAACTGCATTTGGTGGTGGCTCAAAATGGTATGGGGAGGCATATCTTTTAGGGCCCGCACAGACCTACACATTTTCCCAAGGGCACTTTAAACAGTCAGGGGTACATTACGGATATCTTAGAACAGTATGTTGTACCATATGCCCTATACATCGGTGACAACTTCCAATTAACGCACGACAACGCTCGGCCCCACAAAGCCAGAATTGTGCAAGAATACCTAGACGAACGTTGGTATTTCTGTTATGCAATGGCCAGCCAGAAGTCAAGCTGTCATAACAAGTCGAGGCGGAAACACAGCCTATTGAACATGTAAACTTACAATATCTCAGTTTTCGAATTTTTATTTTTTAAATTTTTGCGTTGATTGTTGTTAAATTGCGTTGATTGTTGTTAATTCGGATAAAATATGGTTTACTTAATTTTAAGCATTATCTATGATTAAACGTACTTCATTATATGCAATACTTTAAACAATATTGCGATTGTTAGTTGTGGTGCGTTAATTCCTTGGAGCAGTGTAGTTACACACAAAGAAAGTTCTATCAGTAAGTTGTAGTTAGTGCTAATCATTAACATTGCAGCGAGCATTTTCCCTTCACAGTTGTCAAATATCTAAATGTTTTTTAACAATATTTAATATTGGATTTTATTGTGATCTTATTAGGTTAAACTTCCCAAATTAAAAATAAATTCGTTTTCACATTTTTATATAGTAATATAATTTGTTTACATCCCGTAATTCCGTATAAACTAAACAAGATAAATCTTGCTTCTGTGCAACAATATGAACATCAAAAGCGGCGCATCAAATCACGTAAACCTATCCCATACATTAGTGTCCTAATTGACTGTTGCATATCCATGTGTTTACTAGACGGAATTAACTAATAGCTGTTAGTTTATTATGCTCTAATAGCTGAAACCATTGTAATAGAGAACAGGCTCCATACATTATGGAGCTGCCTGTATAGATAAGTAAATCAACATTATAAAAGAAAGGATTTGCAGAATACTTTCTTAAATAGAGTTTTAAGGTTGGTGGGTGAAAATATTACATACAGAAAGGTTGAAAGTATTTAATCATAGTTCGTGACGCAACTCATAATTCTTATTATGCCAATCAGTGCCTCACACTTTGCACCAAACATTTCAAATATTAAACAAATCCGTAATAAACATCGACTAAAGGGCACATAGTGCTTAGTAGTTTCTGAGTCAGTTTCCTGCTTGGACTTTTCCCATAATGGTGATAGGGCTTCCTCCTTGGATAATGAATAGTATAAAGAATCGGTCATCCAGGATAGTTAAGTTGCCAGTCTCGAGCCGTTTTGTTAGAATTCTCTGCAAACTGTAGATTTTAGTGTAAATTAAACTTACTAGAAAAAAAAAAAATACTTCAGTATAACTTGTTTTAAGTTTAGGGATGGTTTTGGTGTCAAGTCAGATAAAGTTAAATCAACAAAACTCGGAAGAAATTAATGTAATGAAAGGGCTCCGACAAGGATGTTATATAACTCCAACATTGTTTAAGTTATATCTAAACCAAGCCCTTAAAGAATGGAAAAGGAAATTCTCGATCATGGGATTTAGAATAGATGATGATCAACTGTTTCACTCCATTTTGCGGACGACCAGGTTATCACGGCTGAAGATGGTGATGATATAGACTACGTGCTACGGAAACTGGATGACGAATATAAGAAGTTGGGATTGACGATAAATACCTCAAAAACTGAATATCGGGTTATTGGATTAGTAGGAGAAGATTTACAGCTAAACCACCAAACAATAGAAAACACCAATTCTTACAAATACTTGGACATAAATATAACAGAAAACGGCAGAAGCGATGAAAAAATAAAAAGTAGAGTGGGGCAAGGCAGAACAGTAATAAAGCAACTCAACCGTCTATTGTGGAGTCAGCAAATAAAGAAGAAAACTAAACTCATGGCATATAAAACAATAGTGGAAAGCATCAGCCCTTACGGTTCCGAATTGTGGGAAATTAACAAGAAAAATATGTCTAGACATTATGGATACTGTAAAAGCAAAAGCAAAACGACTGAGATGGTACGGCCATGTGCGAAGAATGCCAGCAGAAAGATGGCCAAGTAAATCATAGATATGATGTCCAATAAACAGAAGAAAGAGAGGCCGACCTAGAAGCAAGTGGAAATATGAAGTTAGGGAAGTCATGGAGAGCAGAGACGTACAAGAAGAAGATTGAAGAAATAGGAAATTATAAAACCATAATTTCCTATTTCTTCTAGGGTGCGAGAAGCGGCTACAGCCGCAGTACAACTCGCCTTATATAAATATATATACATACAGGGTGTATCAGAAATAGGTACAAATATTAAATTCGATAGTAGGTTACAATGTATACAAACTAGAAAAACCTTTCTTTGGCATTGGGACCCTTAAGATATGAGAAAATAATAATTGAAAATTTGACCCAAAATTGTTTGAGTACCGCAGTATAATAACAAAAATTTGATTCAAAGACATGTTACGCAAAGGAGAGTAAGAGAGAAGTTCAAAAACATTTCTTATCACCTGCCGGAAACCAATACTATTAAGCCGCGTACAGACCAAAATCAGCTGTACGCGAACAGTTCGCGAGCTCAGCGTCCACACCGCTGTTTTCTAATTGAAACCCGAGTTCGGAATTTAGTTTGAAGGCACTAGAACTGCTGTTTAATACGTGTTCGCTAACCGTTTCTTTGAAGTTACCGCTCAAGTAGCGAACTTTGGCCGAACTCCCCAACCGTCACAAACTGCTCGCGATCTCTAGTACACACCGACTTCTGCAGCGGCTCGAGAACTGTTAGCGAACTATTCGCGGCTTTAGGTAGGTCAGTAATTTCTATTCAGCCTGTTGTTGTTATCACAAGCCAGACAAGTTTTTACGTGTTTGCCACTTTGGATTTACTCTACAATTAGGTAATAATCTTCTACAGCTTAAATGCATTTTCTATGTATCATCAGCAGTTCCCAAACAAAATTTTATTTTATTTATAAATTCAAAAATATAAACTTAATGATTTTTGAAAAATAAATAATACCATTGAATTCTACTTGAGCCAGTCTATTACTGGTTTAAATATTTGTACTTATTTCTGATACACCCTGTATATTGCTGTGTTACACCATGCTCTAATTGAGATATCTTAAGCTACTGCGAATTCTAATAAAACATAGTTAAGCTACCATGTATAAAATGAATTGTTTAATCACACATAATTCAAATACGATGTAAATGTTAGCTTCCGATCCAGGAATTTGATTTGTCGTTTCTGTGTAGCTTGACTTCCAGGTTTCAAGACAGGTTATTTTGTTGATTGTCATCTTTGAGAAAACATAGAGGATACTTTTCAACCTTATCTGTGCATTCTAGAGCTGTAGTTTCGCATATATTAGTAAAAATTTGATGGTTTTGACAGCTAGACATAATAATGTTAATTTGTGAATCTAATACTTGTCTTTGGAGAAAAATATGTTTGAAATAATGTTCTTATGTATGTAAGAACGGTGTGTGTTAATTTTTATTAACTTTGTATATGTGTATAATAATTTATTTAATTAAATGAAAAATTTTAATTGTCAACTTTCTTATGCTTTATTCGTAATATGTCGTGCAAGATATCTATATCTGAGGAATTTTTCAAGGAACATTTTGGTGTTTTCCTTTTTTATGTCACTTTTATTAGAAGAAAATTATCGTAGTTTATAGAAATTTGTAATTATTTTAGTTAATGTAGAACTGCGATTTCATTGGTGGAAATTGAAAGTTTTGTTCCGTATCATTGCAACGGAAAAATGTTATGTGAAAATCTTTTGTTAGAAAACCAAGTTAGTTGCTTTTTATCCGTCAACGAGGAAGTACGCTCCTCCTGCAGCTCGAAATTATAAGTTTGTGTCCGAATTTGTGTGTATAACTAAATAAATATTCTTTCAACATTTATCTTCGAATTACAGTGTTTATTTCCCTTTGCGTATGTGAATTTTCAAAAATTATCGAGAAAATTACAATTTGAGAAGAGTAAAATGTTAGCGTGAGTTGATCTTCATCTGTTTCAAGAAGCGTCATTTGAGAATGTGCTGTTTTAATTTGACAAGCATAAAACCTAAACGTCAAACAATTAAATGTCATTATTCTGCTACAAATAATGCAATTAAATAATTTTAATTACAACCAGTAAGAAAAAACAAGAAAGTTCATCGAAATAAAAAGTACTAGATATAAAATGAAAGGAAGTTCGTCGAAGTTAAAAGTGCAATAATAAATAAAGTTATTGGATTCAGACAATACATAACTGAAAATCAATTTTGAGGTTAGATGTGTGGATTTCGAATTTACCTATTCAAAAGACAATTACTGGTGTTTTAAAATTGGAAAAGCGCTTACCTGTGAACATCTGATTGCTGTATTCTTGATTTGAACATCATCAACTGCAGTTATCAACGTATATATGCGGAAAAACAACGTACGACGCACCTATTACTAAACATTTATTTACGAAGAATGTCACGGACGAAGAAATTGCCGTTAAGCCGACAGTGTGCGCGACACTAGATGGAGATTGGTGCGTAGCCCGCCACATTTGAATTTTTTTTAAAGAAAATAGGTACGATGTTTAAAATTACTATAAAAATTAAAAGAGCAAATAAAAAAAACCTTGTAGTTATTTATTCTATTCAATAAGGTGTGACATATTTAATTTATGTTTTATAAAAGAGAAAGCACAGATAAGTATGATTTGACTTTGATATTTGAAATGGTAATTTGAATTTCCATTTTCTTCTGCATATAGAACGACCAATTGTAGCAGCTTCCCTGAGATCAACAAAAAAGGTTTGTGAGGATATTTGACTTATGTTGGTTAAACAATTTATTAATTTGTGTATATGTTTAACATCCATTTGAGAAAGGATTTTTTTTTAAATTTTAATTTGTTTATGGCACCCAACATAGTAAGTTTAACCAGGTACAATTTCATTTACCGTATGATAATTCGACTTGCTGTATAATTAATTTTATTTAAAACCTCAAAGTGTCATTATAATTAGGATATAACTCAGCAATATGTATGAGACCTAGACATTTTCTGTTAAGTGTTTTCAGAAAAATTCTGATTTTAAAATAGAAAAAGGGGTACATGCAACCCATAACTCATCGTCTTTCTGGCTCTGGTAATATATATATACCAAATAATATTAATTTTTAAAATAAGGATCTAAACTGAGGTTTATAGGCATGAATAATAGTGTCCACCAGTTTGTCAAACGAATATGAATTTTATAAGATTTTTGAAAGCCTAATCTCAATTCACAGTTTATGGTTCTGGTTTTTTATTGGTTTCATATAATTTGAACGATTGTGTTGATTTTGTGCGGTCTGATTATGTGCACTGGTTTTAAACTCCTTTAAAAGTTGTATTTTTTGAAAGGCAAATTGTGCTAGGTGAGAAAATAGTGAATTTTGCCGTTCGGCGATCGTATCAAGGTAGATGTGATGCCGCAGTAATTGCTCATAGTAACTTAGGGAACCTACATGGAGTCGTGCAAGCTGCAGCTCAAAGCACCCCTAGAAAATATATGTCTGTATATTGTAAAACCAGCAAGCGTAGATTAGAACTTCGTAGAAAACAAGGAAATAAAGGATGCGTATCCGAAAAACTGCTGTCGGAGCTGACGGGGACTACGGGCTAGTAGATGAACAAATACCAGCTATGACAGAAACAATATACGTTCAAAAAAGAGACAGTTTTATAAAACAACTTGATACCAATATTCAGACAGTTTAAGAAGAAGTTGTTAGACCATATTGATCCAATAAGTGGGTAGCAGAAAGGTGAAAACGATTGAAGAGGAAGGACGGAAATTTAGAACTGAAAGCCGATGACCGTTATATGAACCAAATCCAAAGACAAACTTAATATTGCTAATAAATATTCTTGTTATTTTTTAGTAAGTATGAATTCCGCTTGGAATGTATGTTAAAATTATAACAGAAACAAGTGGCAAAATAATATGTTGTCCAAACATGTTTTCATTTCTATTTTTCATCTAATAGATACCTCACATTTGAGAAATTTGTCCCCTCGAGAAATATATTTAAATAATGAGCAAAAGTTGCTCATCTAAACCTTTTCCATAAAGCATAATAAAATGCTATTAATATTATATCTTCTCTATCCACACTACAAATAGTCTCTGCTTTCGCTTTGAATATGACAAGTAACTCGGCGATCACACTTTAATATTTCCACCGAAAACTAAATGTAGAATTATTGAAAAAAAAAATAAGTTATTTTCTAAGCTTCCACAATATCCGATTACATTAGTTTCTAATAGCTGAACATTCAACTGAAATCAATACATAATATGTACTTCTCTTCGCCTCAACTACCTACTGCTGCTCAGTTCAATGCACAAACACAACAAGCGGTTATCGGATTAACTGGTCATCCATACTTGCCGGAAGTCAATATATGTAATGTACTTCTCTTCATCTTATCTAACTACTGCTACTCAGTTCAATACACAGACACAACATGCGGTTATCGGGTTAGCTGGTCATCCATACATGCCGAAGGTCACAATATATTTGGGTAATTTTGTTCCTGTAAGAAGTGTTGCCTAAGTTTTACTAAATTTTTGGAAATGTACTTCTCTTCACCTCATCTAACTACTGCTGCTCAGTTCAATGCACAAACACAACATGCAGTTATCGGGTTAGCTGGTCATCCATACATGCCGAAGGTCAATACGTTTGGGTAATTTTGCTCCTGTAAGTGGTGGTGCCTAAGTTTTACTAAATTTTTGGAAATTTTGAATGCAATTTGCGTAATAATAATAAAATTAAAAGGATGCTAAACAAGTTGAAGATGTGAGTAATCAAATTTTAGTTTAGTCCACCATACTAAGAGCCACTGTTTCAAAAACCTAATTATTTTATTTATACGTTTCTTAACAAACATTTTGGATCTTTATAAACTTATATAATCAATTAATGAAATGAGAATGCTTCTACTCATTAGCAGAAATTTGGTGTCTGGAGCTTCATTTTTGTGCTCAAATATATTTTGCTAAATATCAGCCTTAAGTTTAAGTTTTTTATAACCTCAACTAGACCGTTATATATTAACTTTATAACTTACACATTTTTTCTACACTCTAGAAGCTACCGTGTATAAGCTCGAGGTCACTTACTTTGTGTTACATTGTAATACTCCAGCATTTAACATGAAATGGAACTCGACTGTATCCGTTGGGCCTCTAATTCACACAAAGCTCCCTAATTTTGTAGCCGCTTTTTAATATGTCACGCTCATTGATGTAAAATTGCTCGTGCAATTCGGGACAGTCCGTTTTTAATTGACGGTGTTATCGAAAAAACAAAATTGTCCAGCGTCAAATTACATGACACCAAAACGGCAATTCAGGCGAATTTTATTCGGGGTTCTGTTTTCAATTTGCTCTACGAAACATGTGTGAAGGGGAATAGATGGAACTCGAACAATATTTTGCCGTTAATTTTTAAAATGCAGCTCGGCACGGCTTACTGTTTCATCCAGTGTTTTATACGGGCAGCATCAGAGGAGGAGGAAATTGAGGACGTGGCATCATTTGAGGGCGGTCGGGGCAAATTGATGTACAAGCGACAGTTTTTTGTGCTGTTGCTGACGCGCCATTTTAATTGGGCAAACTAAGCCCTCGGAAAACCGCTAACGTGGCACTGCAAATTAAAAGTTTCAGGTGAGGACGTAATTTAGTTACCATCACTTTCGTATTACACTCCTAAATTGGGAAATTTTGTTTGAGGCGGATTGTATCAACAATGTTGCTAGCAAACATGCCAAATGAATTTAATATTATTCCGATAATTCAAACTTTTGCTCAATTCAACAACAAAATGTCGTGCTCTAGGATTTTACTCTAATAATATTACACAGCTATACGTATTTATTTTAAGCTTTAGAATGTCTCTGTATGTATTATTTAAAACTTTGATACATATTATTGTTAGATTCGTTTTTGGAAAATACTAAATTGGAAAAGGTAGAAGATATTTGTTGATATACAGAACATGCGATTGCTAATTTTCACTAATTAGTGTATCATCGAAAAATTCTGGCTAATATTTCAGAGTAGCTTATGTAACATGTGGTCTAGCAGAATCTTGTTGGACATAGTCGTTTTGAAGATCGTCATCATGCAGTTGGTTTATAAACGGTTCAACAATATTATTGATATAGTTTTCTCCGTTCAGATTTCCCTCTAAAAATATTGGATTCATGATTCTCCTTCTGCCAACTGGGCGCCAAGCCAACTGCGCGCTATCCCAACTCGGCACCAAGTTATACCCAGGCATAACGCAACACAAAATCTTACCATGAAGTTTTACTAAATCCTCAGCAGGATATTATTATTTTGACAAACGCTAGAAAACTTTCTGCGCTTACAACAAGCAATTTACAAATTTCTAAGAATTTCATAATGGTGCCTCCTAGTGCAGGCGGTTAGGTTAGGTTAGGTTAGGTCAGGTTACACAATTTTATTCGGACTGTTGGCCACACTATTCGCACAATTCATTTTAAGTTAAGAATGTAAATATAAATTTGTTCATTTAATAAATAAAGTTTGTCAAAACCACACAGTGTTAATTATTACATAAAAAGAGGTAGAGAAAAAGAAATATAGCACTTAAGCAAAATAACAGAAAAAGAAGTCCGAGTTATAGAATAAAGTGAAAAGAGAAGTTAAGTGTTTTGCAGAACAGCAACTTTCAAAATTTGGATTTTATTTCCCTGAATTTTTTCCTGTGGATATATTTTAGTATTGTTTTTCTTAGGATGTGGCTTTATTCCTCTTTTAATTTAAATATTAGTTTTGGGCTGGCGGGCGCCTAGTCGGCGGCTCACAGTTGTACCAGACCCATTCGTGAACCATAATTTTTGTATCTTCAATAACATTTTCGGTTTGGTTTCTCTACTTGATCGTGGTGTACAGAACCTTTTTCTTCAACACTGCTGCTATTCTCAAGACGTCAGCGATAACGTTGCTATTATTTACCATAAAATTTGGAAATATCTCGAAATTCTCATTTACAAGCATTGATGGAATAACTCGCGTTTCCGTTTACATTCCGTTGACGACTGTGAAAATAAAGCTTCACTATAAACGTTTCTTGTTCCTAACATTTCATTGTAAAATAATTCTAAACTAAATTGATGTTTTAGTTTAAGTTAAATGTGATTTATGTCATACAAATAATAAATTATGACGTACAGCCATCCGCGTTGCATCAACCGCCACCCACGTCTTAAAAACTTATTGAACACCTATTACATTAAACAGGTTTGTTAAATTTCATACCCACCACAACTTATTTGCATTAGTAAACACTGGTATAGACCAGTCAGTGATACGTATAATGAATCAGTAGCAGTACAGTATGAACAAGAAAATTTTTCATAAGTGTTGGCAATGGAAAACAAAACGTATGATTTTACTTACGTTTTTCATTCCTTGTCTTCTTTTCTTGTATCCCCTGGAAAGTGATCTTGCTCATGTTCTGTGCACCCTGTACGCATGACGTTTATTTAGCTTTCTGCAAATGCAGCGTTAATCCGATTCGTCACACTCTTACGTGCGGGGAATAAACGGAAAGCAGGCCGTAGCTCTCGGCCTGAGTGTTACGCAGATTTAAAATTAGCTATGGGCATCCGAATCAGTGTAATTTACCAATACTTAATTACTTTCGCTATCTGCGGAACCATTCACCATTCAAATTTTGTCGTACGACGTAATATTGAAAAATCTGCCAAAAGCAAGCGATTTCGACGGAAGCTAACTGAAAAAACTCCACCACTACCCCCAGGGACTGACTCAAGCCTCACACCCCCCGATGGGCCAATTTTCCATCGAAAAAGTTAAATTTTCAAACCCTCTGTTAGCCACGCTTCAGCTGCTCCATTTAGTTTACCGAGGGGAGGCCGTCTGAAACGCACGCCGTTGATTGTGAAATCTTCTGAAACTAGTTTATATTTTGTATGTTTCATTCGAAGAACTTTAGCGATATAAGTAAATATTGCGCGTACAAGGCCTTTCTGCAGCAATTGTTTAGGTATTATTCGCTTAGATTTAGTTGTTTTGGGTTCACCTGTGTGTGGCCTAATATTAAGATTGTTCGCCTCAAACTGATTTTTTAAAATAATGTTGATCTTTGGTCGTTACCAAATTATACTCATTTAACCATTTTGCATGTATTTTGTCCGCTTCTTTATTTAATTAAATACGTTGTTAAACTAACTCTATTTTATTTTTATCTTTGTTAAAAGTAATGTGAAGATTCCTGTAAGGACAGCTGAGAGTGATTGTTGCGCCTCTTTGTTTACGGGGCTAGGAAATTCACATTTCTATAAGGAACAATTGCATGAAAAGGTAAGTTCCGTCACGCACAGCCTTCGGATTGGCCGTTCAAAGTAACGTGGAGCTTGAGCAGTACCGGATCTAGTGATATTCGCGTTGGCGTCCTCGCTTATTAAGTCTTTATCCCGAATTTGATCAGGTTTGAGCGCGGTGTGTTTGCAAAATGAACTCCCCCTTCTCTGAGTTACGCTAGGGCATGCCGTCGTTTATGTGTCACAGTTGCGTTTAAGCCCGTGACAGTTCTTCCGGTTTCCAGTGTTTAATGCCATCTTGTTATTTTCTTACAATACTCGTCATTGCTGTGTCACATCTACAGTTGATCCACTCTTCTCTTCTGGCTTCATATCTTGTATTTAGGTACCTCTGCTCTCCGTTTATCTTTGCAACTGCTCTAATACTAGCCCTTTTTAGGGACTTCACTTCCGTGTTCACATGTTCTACTTTCGTTTCGTCTCTTAGTCTTACTATACAATCACTGGAAGCGTATAGGTATTTCCATATTCAGTATATCTTACAACCATATGCTGCTCATCCTTTCTATATCATCTTTCTATTTCCAAATACTGATTTCTTCTTCCAATCATATTTGTTTCAACTAGATTTATGTAATGGAAAACTTTTATACTTTTTTATTTTCAAATTGAATTTGCTCGCCGTTATTCCATTTTGTGTTTAGCGTGTATCCGCCTTCTAAAATAGAATTCGAGACCGACTCTGATTGAAACTATATGCATGTTTTCGTACATACTTCTAAGGAATTTTTTACTTTGCTAGGTTTACAGTATCGGCATTAAATCCTGAATGATGTAATCTTTCACTTGGATAGACTTTCGTTTCCTTACTATATACCGTGTGGAAACTTTAACTTGAATAAATTCTGTAACTTGGACATACAGTACTGCTATAAATATTTCTAAAACTCGTTCATTGCCTACATTTCAGCGGTCATGTTCTTAGTGTATCTTCACCCGAAGAGGTGCAATCACCTCGAAGTTTACTTTTGTCAAATATAAGGGTATGTCAAGAGGCACATCGTTTTAAAGCTCATTTCAAGAAGAATACAACGCATGTTTTATTTTCTAATTATTCAAGAGGATACTTGTAAAAAAAATAAATCTTACAGTTTAAGTTAAATGCTGATTCATGTAAACGAAGTTCAAAATGTGCACCATATCTTTCTTGACAAAAAGCCAATCCATGATCAAACCCATTTAATACATTTTGTAACATTTCCGGTGAGATATGCCCGATTCCACGCCTGATATCTTGCTGCAGATTCTAAATATTGTCCGGTACTGTATCTCTTCGTTTGGTAAATCAGGATCTATCTCATTTGGATATAAGGCCGCCAAACATGGAACAAGATCTTTTTGAAGAGAAGGTAAATATGTTGCTCCATCAAAATCACCAATTATCCCAGTCTACACATTGACTTTTTGTAAGCGCTGAGTATTTTCCGCATTCAATGACGGTTCTCAGCCCAATAACGACAATTATACCAATTAATTACACCATTTCAAGTTAACGTATGTCACGCCTATTTTAATTTTTGAAAAATAAATTGATGCAGTGTAGAAACACTCTCGATGCTATGCCACTGCTCAGGTAGAAAATTAATAACTTGACAATGTTAGTATCCCGGAAAACCCAATCAAAGAAGGAGTGGACTCTAAACAAATAAATAATGGGCGCCACCGACTTATAATTTACTAACATCGTCCGTTGTGTAAGATGGGAAGTCGGACCCTCCAGATGGCTGATCACCTACCTTATCTCTCGTATCTCTCCTTAGGTAAACTTAGTGCTTTATAATCATCGATAAAGAAAAGACAAGTTGCAACTAACTTCGTTTAATTTCTAATTAACACAGCCCCACAAATATAATAAAAAAAAACAGTCCCAATTTTACGTAATAAAGAAATAAATAAAATTACTTTCGGGCGAAACTCAAACACCTGAAGGACTATGATTGCGCTTATCGGATCATCATAATATTAAGGTTCCAGCGCAAAATCACGTTACGAGAGGCCTTCGCGAAACGAAATCCTGCGTGGTCATAACCGACCAAAAATAGAAAAATTCAACCTGAAAACACATGCAAACGCAATGCCGTCCCACTATCGGAGCACCCTATATATAAACACGTAAAATTGTTCCCCAATACAATATCTTTGATAATATAATAATAATTAAGGTATATATATACTTAATAATTCCCCAACATTACAAATCCCGGACACAATCAAGTTAACGAAATGGTTTATATGTGAAAATAATGCAATCATAAATAACAAAAGTCACGTCCTCGAAAATATTAACGTGAAATAATATTAAATTCACTTCCCTGTTGCAAGTGTAACGCCTATCTCTGCGAGCAGGTTTCAACGTGGTTATCACCAGAGCCAGCGTTTGGATCGGTCGCGGAAAAACCCATCCCCAACGTTCTCGACGATGTTTGCGTGCTTAGTTGACGTTATCAACCGAGTTCCCAATCGAGCGTATCTTGCCTAAATTAAATTACAGCAAATATTAGCATTGCAGTTTGGAAAAATTTAAGACTGAACAATCTTTCTATTAATAAGTAACTCACCAGTCGATGGAAAACTGGCCACAAAAAAAATCTGTTTGACCGAAATAATCTCTATATTGGAATACTAATTCCTGGAGTTCTTTGACTTCCTCTAAACTAGGACCCAACTCCTGTGCCGTGAAGTTTTAAATCGGAAAACTAATTTCCAAATCGATAACGATTTACCAAAATTTTCACTCACTTGGCACGTATATGTCGACCAACCGTCAATACTCAAGTCTTCGTTCCTGGACTTGTCGTTCTAAAATTTTTCGGTTTCCCCCTCAATTTTCCGAAACTCCAAAACTATACGCATAAGTCGACCGTGTCTTTCGAAATGTAAAATGCAAAACGGGTTGCTTTCAACCAGGCGCGGAATTCGTTACACGTACTTTTGTCAGAAGAAGAATCAATTTCAAAAATATTTGGTTATGGATGATAAACTCCATTATTTGTTCTTAAAGGTCAATTTTACGATCCGGGGTAGTTATTTTATGAATCATCTGCATCTCGTAAAGAGGCATTTTTGCAGTTTCAGGTATTTGCAAGACTGGTATCGTTGTCATGGGCCAGCTGCCTAACTGGAGTTACTGGATTATATGGAGTTAATAACACGTTCAATTTGGTATCGTCTCCAACATGGGGTTGTCGTTGTCTAGGCACATCCCTCCGATGGCCCATTTTATTAATGGTACCTTTACTAATAGGTTGTAAATCTGGATGCTGTTCTTTAAAGTCTAAATAATATAGCAATTTCAATCTGAGTTCGGAAGCTTTCGTCACGGCCTTAAACGAAATTGTGGCCCATAAACGACGGCGTGCCCTAGCGTAGCTCCGGTGTAGATGGAGGGGGGTTTATTTTGTAAAATACGCCTCGCTTAAATCTGATCAAATTCGGGATAAAGTCGTAATAAGTGAGGGCACCAATGGGAATATCACTAGATCGTGTGCTCAAGCTCCACGTTATTTTGAACGGCCAATCCGAAGGTTGTGCGTGATGAGACTTACCTTTTCACGCAATTCTTCCTAATAAAAAAGGTGTGAATTTACTAGCGCCGTAAACAAAGAGGCGCAACAATCACTCTCAGCTGCCCTTACAGGAATCTTTACATTATTTTTAACAAAATCAAAACAAAATAGATTTGAAGTTAACAAAGCATTTAATGAAATTAAAGAAGCGGACAAATACACGCAAAATGGTTAACTGATTATAATTTGGTAACGAACAAAGATCAACATTATAAAAAAAACAGTTTGAAATGAACAATCTTAAAATTACACAAGGTCACGCACAGACGAACTCAAAATAATTAAATCGAGGCTAACAATACCTGAAAAAATACTGCAGAAAGGCCTTGTATACGCAGTATTTTCTTATATCGCTAAAGCCCTTCGAATGAAACATACAAAATATAAACTAGCTTGAGAAGATTTCACAATTAATGGCGTGCGTTTCAGACGGCCTCCTTTCGGTAAACTAAATGGAGCAGCTGAAGCGTGGCTAATAAAGGGTTTGAAAATTTACCTTTTTCGATGGAAAATTAGCCCTTCAGGGGAGTGCAAAGCTTGAGTCAGTCCCTGGGTAGAGTGGTGGAGCTTTACAGTTAGCATCCCCCGAAACGACTTGCTTTTGGCAGATTTCTAATATTGCGTCATACGACGAAATTTCCCAAATCCGTACTTTAAGCCATTTTTCGGAATGTTTGGGAAACCGAATATTTCCCTTTTTTCGGACGTACCGTGAATGGTACCGTAGCAAGCGAAAGTAATTAAGTATTTGTAAATTACACTAATTCCGACGTCCGGGTGTAATTTTCAATCTGCGTAACATTCAGGTCGAGAGCGCCTCTCACGTAACAGTCTGTAGGCTCGGGTTAAACTGCGTTTGCAAAAAGCTAAATAAACGTCGCGCATACAGGGTGCGTTCAATAAAAGCGGCCGAACGTCACACTTTCACCATACCCACTCATCATTAAAAGCTCGACACGAAGGGCTTCTGTTAAATAAGGCATTTTCTGAACTAATCCCTTAGAGCTTGTAAACTCACAAATAAGACAAGCAAACTATTTCTGAAAAACGAATTACGACAAGACAAGAGTAGGCACACCTGTAGAAACGTATTAGCGGAAATGTTACAAAATGTATGGAATGAGTTTAATCATAGATTGCTTTTTGACAAGACAGCACATTTTGAACATCTTTTACATTAAACAACGTTTAACGCTTCTTTCACGTTTTGGCACGTCAATGGGTACTTACATCACCTTCATGGACATTAGCAAACCGTAGTTTCAGTGAAGAATCCATCTGGTCATCTTTCCTCGTACGATTACTTTAGTGTTTAAATTGTCAGTTTTTCTTGCAGCGTCTTCTGTTCCAACAAGATTTTCAAAAATTTTACATAGAACTAGTTGTGAAATGTTTAATGTGCGCTGCTGCATTTCGCTCGGTAATTTTCTGTTCTAAACTGCTACTTTTTTCTTTTAAGCTAAGATCACGTCTCTTCTTTACGTCAACCATGCAGAAGGTTAGAATAGAATTGAGTTAGCTGCTGCCAACCAGCATACAGACTGCTAACTTACAAGGGAAAGACGACCACTACCACTTGGGCTTGGAATAAAAAAAACAAGGCTATTGCTCGTGGACGTAAACAATCCTAAGAAAACATTGTTAACATAAATAAACCGTTATCATGATTACTACAAACGATATTTTTCCTATGTAGCCTTCGCGAAAGTGATAAATAAACCCGAATGATAACATTATCAGTGATTTCAATAAGCGTCGTGCACTGTATTTCTTAGTCTTTCATACCCGCTGAAACTCAACGCTCGAATTGATTGATAAATCTTGAAGTTCTATTGTCTTAATATGTTAGCAAAATAGCCGCGTGGCTATTTTAGGAGATGTAGCTACTCCGACAGTCGAATTTTTTATTTACATCATATTTATCTAAGTCGATGTGGTTCAAACGGAGCGCTGTTGTATTTCTGTTTAAAGTACTTTAAGGTATTAGAGCTATCCATTTTCACTTTCTGACTTCAGTTGTATTTTCGAAGTTTACGATGTTATTTGATTTTTGTTTAATTTATCGTTATATTTAATTAAGCATTCGAATTAAGTTTTTAAAATAAACATACGCTTACAACTTTAAAATTTTCAATTTCTCTGATTTTATAATTTCTTGGGCTTTCGGCGTTTACATTAAATTTTAAGGTTTAGTTTTTGTTTGAATTTTGATTTTGACGGTTGAAAAACTTTTGAGCTATAACTTTTATGAATATTTTGTAAGTTTCCCACACTTTATGAAGTACGGGTCGGTTTAAATTACTAAGCCTTGTTTTTCACTCAATAAAATGTATTACGCAACTCTACAAGAATTCATAATTATTTTCAGTCTAAATACGGCAAATACATCTGAAACAAATAGCCAAAATAATCAAATCTCACTATTAAATTTAATAACAACAGCAATTTACCAACACAATTCAGTGGTGAAATGTGCTTTGGACAATACATTCTGATAAATACAAAAAAGTGTTTTTCAATTATTGAAATAGGGCCTGAAAATGTATGGTATATTGTAGATAGTTACTATGTCGACCTGAGATACGTTACAAAAACTTTCTTGTAAACAAAATTTGAATGTTTCCGTATCTTTATGATGGCTTTACACACGGCACAATATTCTCGTGTAACTGAATGTACTTAGGTTTTGACCTAACAAACGCTTTTCTATTCTCAAAATTCAATAAGTATTTGATTGACGATCTAGTGTAAATTTACCTGTATATACGTTGGCACAATATGCTTTAGCAGTTCTTATAATTATACCTGGGTGCAAAGAAAGTATCATTTTATCTTGTACCTAAATGTACCTGGGGATTGACCTGAGACACGCTTTCTTATTCTCAAAATTTAATAAGAACCTGGTTGTATATCCTATTTATAATTCTGAGAGAACGTACGTGTGGGTACGATATACTTTACGTGGGTATTGACCTGACGAATGCTTTCATATCCTCATAATTTAATAAGTACCTACCTGGTTGTCGACCTAATGCACACCTGTATGTATTAGTAATTCGGCAGAGACCTGGCTATATGCACGATATACGTTAGCTGTTTCCGTAATTAAAGAAGTATCTGGGTGTACAAGTAGTACCATTTTATAATACACCTAATATACCTGGGTGTTGACTTGGATACGCTTTCCTACCTTCACAATTTGATAAGTACCTGTTTGAATATACATACAGCAAATCGTCTGTTTTCATAATTCAGAAAGAACCTAACTACGCGTATGATATACTTTACGTGGGTATTGACCTGATGAATGCTTTCATATCCTCATAATTTAATAAGTACCTGGTTGTCGACCTAGCACACTTGTATGTATTAGTAATTCGGCAGGGACCTGGCTATATGCATGATATACTTTGGCTGTTGTGACGCCCAGCTAAGGATCGGCGACACAGTGAAGGAAATAATTTTTCCTACACAAAAAAATATAACGACAACACCAGTAAGGTCCAGATATCGAAGGCAAGGGTTCGACTAACTGCAGACGAAGAAGGGTTGGTTCGAAATAAGCCTAGGCGCCACCTGTTTAAAATTTAAACCCTTGTTCTCGAAGATGTCGTAGATAAACAGGAATCTTTCTGGAAGCGGACTTACCTTACTGATAACACTAAAGTCTTTCATATAACTCTAAATCACAATAAAACAACAAAATACTTGACGTAATCTTCGAGTATAATAAATAAATGGTAATTTGAATTACATGTAAATATAAAGGTTTGACCACATATAATCAATATCTCAAAATTATCGACCCCAAATTGGTCACAGTTATAAATATATATTAATATCTTTCTAATAAAGAACAGACCACAAACGTCCCTGTCTGATTTAATAATTTACTTCTAATGATTAACTTAAACCTGGGGAAAACGATAATGCGTCAATAATAAAAGTAGTAACCAGAAGTCTTAACTAGCCTCGCAAAATTAATAATTCAATACGTTACACGCCTAATTCACGATTAACGAGATCTCGATAAGGTAAATTAGAATAAATACCTATGATTGAGGTACAAGCGCATAAAAAAAAAATTATAGTAGTTCACGCAAAATCCTCCCTCATTGAATTTCTGCGTCAATAACAAAAATTAAATCAGAACCTCGAAATATGCGGACCGTTTACAAAAGTTATAAACTGTAATAAGAATTAAATATATAAAATAATTAGTTGTACAAATTTGTTCGGTATGACTGTATAATCTGAATCGGTACAACGAAAAAATTACGCGGTCGTATTATGCTGGATGTCCTTCAAAATCCTTGACGTGCGAAAATGTAAAGGAATATTTTAAACAGACCTTTTTGGTGCAGAATTCCACATCTGTATTGACAGCTGGTCTCACACTCGCATGTTTGAACTTGACCTTGCAATTTTCTGGCCACAAAGCGTCTCGATTTGTTTCCGAATTCTTTGATGTAATTATAAAACTTCCAACCTGATGTAAATGGTTGTCGATATTCGATTTCTCAGCAGCTCCGAACTGTTTGTAGATGTTCAGATGTCTTCGCAGCTACTAAATTCTTTTTGCCTACATAATTCAAGAGATTTAATAAAGAGAAAAGAAAGAATCAAACTCCCGCAGCTTACCACAGAAGTAAATCGGCACTAGAAGACCTCTTCAAGGGTGTGATAAATTGGTTAAAAACCTAGGGAAGATCTCACT
>JABXWE010038279.1:0-21136 GCA_014611495.1 Limonius californicus
GCTTTGCTCTACTGATGGTTACACGCATTTCCGTGAAATAGATTTCTTGGTACACACAGAAAATATATTTTGACAATAGTATCTAGATGTCGCACTAATTGTGTCGAAATATTGGATCTATATAAAAATCTTTAGGCTAAATTATACCTTCAGTTATATAAGAAGTATCTAGATATAGTATTTATTTTACATTTTCAAAATCTAGATCTATAGGGTTAAATATAATCTTTAAGTATATAAGAGCTTAGGGTTAAATCCGTTGTACAGGAAGAATTTTCTTAGGATTGCGGTGCATAGATAAAGAAAGACCAAATATAATCTTTAAGGAGATAATCAAATAGGGTCAAATCTGTTGTATAGGAAGAACTGTTTTGGTGCGTAGATAAAGAAAGTAAAAAATGTAGTTCTATAGGGCTAAATATAATCTCTAAGGAGATAAGAGATTAGGGTTAAATCTGTTGTAGAGGAAGAACTGTTTTAGGCTTATGGTGTGCAGATAAAGAAAGTAAAAAAACGTAGTTCTATAGGGTTAAATATAATCTATAAGGATGTAGGAGATTAAGATTAAATCTGTTGTGCAGGAAGAACTGTTTTATGATTGTGGTGCATTGATAAAGAAAGTCTAAAGAAAATTTAGATCTATAGGGTTAAATATAATCTTTAAGGAGATAAGAGAATAGGGTAAAATCTGTTGTACAGGAAGAACTGTTTTAGGATTATGGTGCATTGATACGGAAATCTAAAAAATCTAGATATGTAGGGTTAAATATAAGCTTTAAGGAGATAAGAGAATAGGGTTAAATCTGTTGTACAGAAAGAACTGTTTTAGGATTATGGTTCATTGATAAGAAAATCTAAAAAATCTTGAAATGTAGGGTTAAATATAATCTTTAAGGAGATAAGAGATTAGGGTTAAATCCGTTGTACAGGAAGAATTGTTTTAGGATTATGGTGCACTCATAAAAAAAGTCTAAACAAAATCCAGATCTATAGGGTTAAATATAATCATTAAGGAGATAAGATATTAGGGTTAACTCTGTTGTACAAGAAGAACTGTTTTAGGATTATGATGCATTGTTAAAGAATGTCTAAAAAAAATCTAGATCTACAGAGTTAAATATAATCTTTAAGGAGATACGAGAATAGGGTTAAATCTGTTGTACAGGAAGAACTGTTTTAGGATTATGATGCATTGTTAAAGAAAGTCTAAAAAAATCTAGATCTATAGGTTTAAATATAATCTTTAAGGAGATAAAAGAATAGAGTTAAATCTGCTGTACAGGAAGAACTGTTTTAGAATTATGGTGCATTGATAAAGAAAGTCTAAAAACAATCTAGATCTATAGGGTTAAATATAATCTTTAAGGAGATAAGAGAATATGATTAAATCTGTTGTACAGGAAGAACTGTTTTAGGATTAAGGTGCATAGATAAAGAAAGTATATGAGAAATCTAGATCTATAGGATTAAGTATAATATATAATAATATACATATAAATAAGGGAAACGAACATCATTAAATGGATTCTAACTTGCAACAAGAATATAATATCTATATTAAATTGTCATATATTACTGCAAATTTTTGGTGGACAATTAAAGGATACAAAACCTTCAATTCGTTATCTATGTAGGAGAAAACTATTGAACGCAGTCTCTATAGTAAGTTTAAATGTTCTTTGTAACAATTCGATAGATAGATAAAAGCGCGAATAGTTTTAAATTAATTCTTGACTTGTCTAGGAAGAAACTATAATAACAGCTGCATTAAAATTGAGTTCTAGATGTGCTAATTTTAATTAAATTAGGGGGGCAGCTAGATAAAAAAAACTCTGTAGATTTAATAAGAGAACCACAGCTAAATTGAAATATAGATATTTATTTACAATATTTTAATACCTTGTAAGGTTTAGAGTGAACAGCAGATTTAAATAGATAGTTCAACCTGAACAAATTGTGTTACAGTGGCAGTAAAACCTAGATTGTGCTCTAAATGTGCTATTTAATAGCTTATAGAGGCAGAAAACTGTAACTGACTTCTCTATCTGTTGGGAAGAATTATATAACAGCAGTAATTATATAGATTGGTTTGTGAACTTGTATATAATTGCATATTTCAGATAGGAAGAAACCTACACTAGTACCATAATTTAGATAAAATTCTGGATATATTACATGATCTATGTTACTGTGAATGGGAAGTATAGATTTAAATGCATTTCTTATTTTTTATTTGAAAACTTCGGTAGTTGGAGAACAGAGATGTACAGCTTTAAGTCGGTTCTATATGTTCACCGGAGAAACTTATTTAAAAAGTTGTCCAAATAAAGGGGACCTACAACTTTAAGCAAATTTGTTAGTTCGATAAGAAGAACTCAGAGAAAAACTATGATCTACTGTACGCATCAGTAACTTATCGTTATACATTAACCTATTATATTGTGGCTGCTTAGGTTTTCTATTTTTATCCTCATTAATGTATTGAATTAAATTAATAAAATGACAATTCAGGTGCTTAGCAAAAGGGTTTTCGTGTTTAGGTTAGAAAAAGTATAATCGCACTGGAAATAATTGATTAATGAGAAGATACTTTAAGTATTTTTGGTTTATTGGCTTTATAAAAGAAGAAAATATAGAAGGGTGTTTGGGTGGTTTATATTCACTACGCCACTGGTGGGGCTTCTTGCACGCAAATCATTTCCTTCCAGGATTAGACCTTAATTACGCGAAGCCTAAAAGAATCTAGAAAAATTGAAAAGGCACAAAAGCCGAAGTGTACTTAAAGAAAAAGGCAAAATTAATTTCCTTTTGAAAGACGTGGAAAATTAATACAGTTTCCCTCAATTTAGGACGCCAAGCAATAAATGGAATCTAATTAAAAATAAGTCTTGCTTCCAATTTGTAAATACGGAAGCTGCAAATGGCTTCCGGAAGCGAACTTAATGTAATATCTCGCACTTACATTGTAAGTATATTAAATATATCAAACACAATATTTAGAAAACAATATACAACATCCAGTTTTAAAATGTTCTGGAGAACAGCCTTCCAACTTCATATATTGTATATATATATATAACCGGCGAAAGCTTGTTACTTTTAATGCAATACAATTTTTGTGACAAATCCCAGGAGTTTACTTTATGCAAACATCGGAATTTTACAAGTGGAAGAAAACATTCAACGGCAAACAATCGTGAAAACCTTTTTAAATTTAGTAGAATCCACTATTGACATGCTTGGTGAAAAGCCTTTCGGAAGATTGCTGCATACTTTCAAATTTTACATATCAAATCATTAAATGAAAACTGCTAAATAGATCTTCTACATGCAAAATTAGTTGTTAAACATGGAAAGAAATTGTATCATTAGAGGCTAGTTTATGAAAATCTTATAAATTGCTGAATTAGAAGAAAAAAATAGAAACCTAATACAGGAAAACGGGTATTCTGCGATTGGTGAGAAGCGTTTCAAGCCGCACAATTGGAAAAAGCTGTTTTAACCAAGTCTGCACCTACATTTTTCCATTTCAGGGGCTGCCAAACAAATTGAAAATTAGTTCTAACAATAAATGAGCACGTTAATAAAGCGGGCAGCACAAATATGAGTGCACAATAGAAAACGCAACTGTCGAAAACCGTATTCGATAACAATTGTGTATTGAGTTATAGCCAGCGTGAGATAAGGCATAAACCGGACCGTTCAGCCGGAAAATTCTTTTATCTCCCGATTCATAAGCCGTGTACGCAGATAGAGGGCCGTTGTTTGGCGCGACAAAAATTATGCGGAACGCTGGAAATAACCCAGATACGGCATTTTCACAGAATTGTTCACTTATCGCCCGTTGTTGCTTTTGTTTTCCTTTTTTTATTTCTTTTTGGAATAATTTTCATTTCATAATATAGTAGAAGTAAAATAAATGATGGTATCAGAGTAAATGAAATGCAAAATCAACAAAGCGACGATGCAGATGATATTCTTTACCGTCGGTGTTTAGTGTTAACTCGAAGAAACTAAATTCCAAAAATGGAAAGAATACTGACTAACGTTTATTTCCCCTTCCTTACAAAACCTTAACTACTTCTACTTGCGTGCGCTTTACCCTGGCCTTTTCTGCACATACACATTCTTCATATATCCGCCCCCCCATGATGTATTCAGTAGGGCTTATTCTTCTTCTTAATCTTCAACTCATATTTTGCTTCTTAAATAGCCTTTTTTCACGTGGTCTCCATATTTATTTAGGTTTTCCCTCTCCATGATGTATTCAGTATGGCTTTTTCTTATTCTTAATCTGCAACTCATATTTTGCTTGTTAAACACTCTTTCTTCATGCGGTCTCCATCTGTATTTACGTACACTTTCCCACAACCTTGCACAATTAAACTAATAACTGAAAATGCTTTATTCAATTAACTAAGCTATGGACCACATAATTGAGATATTAGGCTATCTAACCTTCGTCATAGTTCGACCACTTTAAAATGTCCCTCTTCTGGCTCTCCTACTTTCATTTTAGGGATCCCTATCCCTACTCACAGCTTGTCATGAATCTCAACATACATATTTTATCACCGTTCTATGTCAAAGCTTTTAAGAGGATGAGACCAATAATAATTGAAGGAAGAGAAGTAGCCCCAAATAATCAGCTAGGCCTTATAAATAAGCATTCGTTGATCGATCAAGTCAACAGAATAAATAACAGCATAGCAAATTCGCTAGAAGATAAATAGGTTCGTGCTATCAGCTTCGTAGATGTAGCACAAGTTTTTGATAAGGAGAGCCATGAAGGCCTAAACCATAAGATGAAGCTCATACTTCCTGAGCGATATTCAGAAATGCTTGCCTCATACATTTCAGGAAGATACTTTAGGATTAAGCAAGAAGAAATGTACGCTGCCCTAAAAGGAATCAAAGCCGGAGTACCACTGGGTCCGGTTATGTGTGATATTACTGAATTACAAAATCGTACTACTGCCACCTTCGCTGACGATGCTGCAAGCAGTAGCAGTAGGAAATAGTAATGAGAAAGTCCTAATACAATTACAAACAGCCATCAATCACATTCACGACTGGAAAAAACGATGGCAAATCAAGCTCAATGAGGCCAGTCAACTTCACAAACAGAAAAATAAACTGCATCCCCGTTAGATAGAACAATAATCAGATCCCAGCTAAATACTTAGGTATCACTTTGTATGCTAATGTACATGTCAAAAAAAAAACAGATGAACTCATCCTAAGATATAAAAAAATGTACTGACTGGTTGGAAGAGATGTCAATCTGGTTCTACATAATAAACCTTTGTTGTACAAACAGATCCTAAAACCTGTACCGACCTACGACAGCCAGCTATCGGGATGTACTAGAAAAAGTAATATCATCCAGAGATTCCTAAACAAAGTGCTGGAGAATATCTTTAATGTGCCTTGCTACATCAGAAACAGCGACTTCCATTTTGACCTAGAAATAGAAACGGTTGACTGAACAATGAAGAAGATCGCCAAGAGTTACAAACAACGTCTCCATCAGCATGTCAATGTCGAAGTTATGCAGATCCTTGATAATACTGGTATAAAAAGAAGATTCAAAAGGACTAAACCAATTGAATTAGTTTAGTGATAGTGTTAGTGAATTAAAGCAGAGCATAGTGCTAGTGTATACGTTGAAAATAGTGTATCAATTGACAAAATGTCTAGAATTGGCGGCATCCACTCAGTCTTGTATAATAGTGAACAGTATGCCATTATGTCTTAAGATGTGTCCCACCAGTTGATCTCTTCTTTTTGTAATTGCTTTCCAAAGGGTGGGTGTTTTTTCTGTTCTTGTTAATACTTCTTCATTCGGTACATGATCCACATATGCCACTTTCAGCATGCTTCTAAGCCACCAGATTTCAAAGCCTTGAAGTCTTTGCTTCTCTTGTTTTCTTATCGTCCAGGTTTCACTTCTATCTGTCAATCAAAAATCTCTTGTGATTATCATCGAGAATACCTTAATCAAATTACAGACCCTGATAAAACCAAGTTAAATTTAAATTTAGGCATTGGTCTCTTTGACCAGATTGCAATACCAAGACACACCACCGCGTACTTTGTATAAATAAAAAACCATTCTAAGTGCTCGGCTTCATTTTCAAAACATAATCTTTCGTTGATTTACTGAACGGTATCTAATGAAATTTTTCCTGAAACGAATGTACGGTGAAACAGCAAGCGTATAGCTTTTAATGTTGTTTAAAATTGATTTATTGGACCAAAATACTTATGATCCTTCCATCTCTCCTTTACCTCTTCTACATGCACACCTCCCTGTCGCCTGTATATCCATAATTCATTACTTATGAAAAGCCGAACGCGCTGGTCTCTAACCTACCACCAAAATTGTTAGTGGTAGATTCGAAACGCCCCCTACGCATTTTATCTAGGTAGGTTACATCTTTTACATCCACTTTCATAGCTCTTCTCAAAATTAAAATGTAAGATATCTATATTTCTCTTCGTGTTCTCTTACGTCGAAATGGTCTGGGAGTTTAAAACTGGCTTATAAAAAATTGTATACGTGGAGAGGATATCTCTGCAAAAACGACTAATGTATGCCTTCTTCTAATTCGATCATTTCCTCATCTTCATATAATTCCTCTTATAATTTTATGCGGTTTCCTTTACTCAAGTCTTACTTCTTCTGAATTTGAACCGGCATCCTTTTTATAATCCAGCCACATCCTACTTCCTAATCCTACTTCCCTTTGCTTCCATCTTTTTGCATGTTTCGTCTTTCTTTTTCATTCCAGTACTTCACCTCCTTTTCTATCTCTAGAATAGTCTTTTGGCTTTCTATCATTTTTTTTTACTCGTTTCTCTTTTTAAGAATAACGTCATCTGAGTTCTCTTCTCTGCTTTATGCTGCTCTTCTTAAGTAATAATTTGTAAGTTATTCCAATAAAGTCTCCTACCAATCCCAAAACCTTCTCCTGTTACTATAATTACTGTCTGTTTAATTGCATATCTATCTATTGTTATAAAACGCCCATACGAGTTTCGTCTAACATTTTAATATCCGTAGCCTATTTTTGGACACATTTAACATTGTTTATATGGTGTGTCAGTATTATTCCGCGTTTCCTCACAATTCGAACATTTTCTCATCTTCATATACTCTTCTTTTAATTTTATGCAGTTTCCTCTGTTAAAGACTTAGTTGTTTCTAATTTGGACCGACATCCTTTTTATAATCCAGCCACAGCCTAATTCTATTCCGTTTCCTCGCGCAAAACTGCATCTTTCGCATGTTCCTCCTCTCCTTTTCATTCCACTACATCTCCTCCGTATCTATCTCTAGATTAAACTGATCATTTTTTAATATGTCTTTTTGTATACTCTCTCTTGTTTTCTAGGATGCCATCATATGAGTATCCTTTTCTATTTTAGCTCGCTCTTCATAAAACTATAGTTTTTGTATTAACTTGTAAGTTGTTCCAATATAGTTTTCTACCAATTTCAAATGTCTTCTTCTCTTAGTATACTCTCAATCTGTCTGCCTATCATCTATTTTTATAAATGCGAATACCAGTTTCCTCTATCCTTTTTTTGAATGCATTACACATTAAACATTCTCTGAATGGTCTGCCACATCCCGTAGAACGTGTTTTTTACTTGTCAGTACTACTTCCCGTTGGGAATTCTCACCGCTTCAACAATCACTTTTGTACACTTTCCCTTTTTTGAGAAGCATCGCGCCCTCCTTTAATTAGTTTTAAAACTAAATTATTAATATGAAGTCTACTAGGAAATTAAAATGTTAGGTGTAGAATCCATACGTTTAGAAAGAGCCCAGTACAATCCAATTCACAACACAATCGTTACGACCTTTATTTACTTCACACTACCATCTTCTATCCTTTTAACTTTATCTGATCCATAGTTTGATATTTACTCGAACCCTTTTTTATCTAATGTAATGCGTGTGTAAACACGTAATTTCTAATCTATTTGTTGGAAACAGAATCAACAATCCTCTATCTAGCTAAACTCTTCTTCTCTTGCACACTTATTCTCCCACTTGTATTATTTTATTTGTTGCACATCCCTATTGCTTTCTTTTCATGCATCTGCATATTTTTATCTCTATACGCCTATTTTTAAGGATATCTTGTTGGAACCTGCTTTTACACTCTACAAATTGCCTTCAACGTTGATCAAATATGTTGTGAATCAAGTAAAATAGGAAACATATTCGTAATTTTCTTAAATATTCTACGGCTAATCAGTCCAAATTGCGTCTAGTCTGTTCCTCTCCTCATACGCATTTTCCTCTTCTTTTATAACTGCCTCCATCCTCACATCCTCATACCTATTTCTGGTTAAGAATTTCACCGCTGACAGTTATTCCCTTTTCTGGGGTTTTTGACTTTTACAATTAAATAGATTTTATTTAAATCACTCTATATCTTCTCCCAAATCCTTTATAAGATTGTGAAAATCTAATTTTTCTACCGGGTGTTTTGTATATCCTATAAAGCACGAAAAGTATGTTTGTGCTGTGTGTGTACATAATCGCTTTGTTGGTTTGATATAGCTTTTTTTCACAAACCGCCTACCAGAAAATGCAAACGCAATCCCTTTTTCGTTTTTGTACCGCCAAAAAGATTTTTTTTTTATGCTGTAACGAACAGCTTTGGTATTTGACGTTCTGCGAGCCCTTTGTGCCACTTTGTAGGCGCAAATTGAAACACTTGTCTGTTCCGAGCCAAAACAGCCAGTGTGCCTTTTTGCATTTCCATATTTTGCAGTTAGGAGGGCAAACACGTCAGCGCCATCTTTGGCGCGAGCTTAACTTGCAATTCCTTACTTTTACAAGCCCTTTTAAAGTAAAAGCCGCACTTGAAAGTTTTGCGTGAAAAGAGAACACATTTAGCGGCGCTAATGCATTCTCATATTGTTTTCTCATTACGTGCTGGTTGTTGCGGCGCCGTGGAAAACTTTTCCCGGAAAGCCAAACAAAAAGGAAAATGAACATGTGGCCCACGTCCAAGATAAAACTTTAAAAACTGTAATTGTTTCTCTTCTCTTCCCCGAAGTGCTTTTAATTTCTTGCGCCGTTTTGTTGCTTGTCCGATTTGCTCTTGTCTCCGTCTCTTTCCGTCTCGTTAAGTGCATTTTGCGCGTCCTTTTTGAATCGTGATGAAATCTCATTATTGGGAAATTCAATCGGCAGGAATTTTTCAATTGGAGTCTTTTGAGAGCAAGGCAGATAGCGCGGACGGGAGTCCCAAATTTAATAAGAACCATCGAAAGATTTGACGTGATCACGTCGTTCTCTTCTTCTCAATGCTAACTTCGTTACAGGCAGTTTGTCTTGATCTCGCTACCTTTACCATATTTCTGCTAACTCCATATTGTTCCGTTCCGATTCTATTCGGTTTTTCCTTTCCGGCGAGGCAACGCGATATGTTGGCCTCGTCTAAGCGTGCAACTTTTTGCTGTGATCCATCATTTTGCGGAAATCCCACTGTGAAGGCTTTTTTTAATATGTTGGATTGTTTCGGCTTGGGCTTCTTGGAAAACTGCGCTTTTATAGATTTTCGTTACCGTTCATAAATTTTCAGTACACTTGCATGGCTTTTTTATTACTATTTATGCAATGTCGGCCGAATTTTTACTTTCAGGCTTTAACATGTTCCATTTTTAAATTTTCTATTACTATTTTGATCAACGATATAATAGCAGTTAGTAGCCGCATACGTTCAGTCCTAGTAATTTTCTAACCTCATTTTACTTTGTATCCTCAGAAGTTTATAGCGTATGTACTGTATTTCTTTGTTTTACTCACTGCTAGTTTTGAATTCACTATGTTTACGAGTATCAAGAGTACGAACAAAAATTGTACCTTATACAGGGTGAATCTAAACATTTGCGAAAAATTTTAATTACGTATAGCTGAGGCTATTTAACCCCTAAATCACCTAGTACATTTTTTTAACTCGCCATCCTTATATCGAGATATGGCTTTTTTTACATTAATTTACTAAAACGTAATTAACTTTTTTGTTTCTTGTCTGATTTTCATAGACTTTGTTGTTTTATAAAGCTAAAAGTCTAAGTTTAATTCCAAAAACATGTACAGTTGTGTGCAGAAAGTGGATGAAATCTGACCCAAAAGTGAAAAATTGTCATTTGGGAACTACACCCAGCATTATCAGGTAAGGACCGACCTGTAGCTTGTCTGCCTTTAGAAGCATTTGCTCTAGAAGTTTGAGCAATATTTGTTCGTAGGCCGTGCCTGCCTGAACAGGGCCGTGTGCTTAGATTATTTAAACCTTGGGGCGGACAAGGATTTGATCTTAATGCATTTTGTTTGCCAGGATAATAAACTTAATCGCCTTATGCCTGTTCGCTGATTGTGAACCCATACAAACTAACGTTTCGCAAAACATTGCAGCTTGCATCTTTAGAGTGAATAGAACACTGAACTCAAATCCGGGAATCGGAGGTATTTAAACCTCTTTGAGCCAGTCGGACAGAACGACGGAGTTCTGGTTGGCTGTCATCGTTGGGCAAAGACGAATCCGGTGGAGCGTGATACTGAGATAGATCATGCTCAGGAGTCCTTATAGGATCGGCTACTGGAGTTTAAAACCATCCCCTTTATTTATGTTGTTAGGTTGTTTCTCAATTTCAATTGCTTCACGTATAATACGAGGGAAGAAATGAGGTACTCTGGCGAGTACCACCCGAACATTATCAAAGTCCATCTTATGCCCGGTTAAACCAGTATATTCAGCCACAGCAGATTTTGTGAAGCGTTTGTGTTTGTAATCACCTTCGTACTTTCGCAATCTTAACTCAATGGAACGACCAGTTTGTCCGATGTAGTTTGAGCCACAAGAGCAAGGGATGTTGTAGGTCCCGGCTGATTTTAAATTTGATATATGATCCTTTGCGGATCTGAAACTGTTTCCCAAAGTTTCATTAGTTCTAAAGATTGTCTTTAGGCTGTACCTTCTAAGAACATGCCTAATCTTATCAGTAGTACTGTAAGGTAGAAAAGCTAAGCCTTCCGGAGGTGCCAGTTCTTCCTTAGCCTTGGGCTGTTATGCTTTACTTTACTACTCTTGATTTAGGGATTATACAACCAGGTTAACATTTTTCGCATATATTTAAAGTCGGCCGGTATATAGCCCTTTCTTAAAAATATTGAAACACATGTTTCAAATCTCCAATGGAACGTATTTTTGTATATCTTTTTATTTGTTCTTCAAGTACCTGATGTTTCTTCAAACTTTTTCAAGCAAATCGTCATATTTTTTGTTAACGGTTTGCTTGACTTTCTTTAATTCCTCGATGGATATTTGTATAGATAGCGGTTGATATTTACTGTGAGACTAACTAACTTACTCAAAACATGTTTCTGTTACTCATGTCTGCTGTTATCTGTTGTCAATACGTCTTCCACTTACTTTATGTTGTTACATGTATAATATTAAAAAAAGTGAAGCTTGTTCAAACAAATTTTGAAATTGTACCTTCTCTCTTCAAGTTATTGAAACGACAGTTTCAGCCGTCTTGATTGTTGCTTATCGTTGAATATGATAATATGATATGATGATGATTCTGTAGTAGCCACGCCTAATTTTTAATTCAGGACACTCAAAAGTATAATCAAAAGTATTGCCGTATTCACTAAGTTATCTTCAAAATGAAGAAGCACATGTTTCAGCTAGCTTCATCCTTATTGGAATGTGGAAGTCTTGCGGTTTACCTATATTATCCTAAATATACAAATAAGCTTTCTTCACACATATGTCTAAATTTTATGTGTTTCTTCAATTTTTAATTTATTTTGTTTATTAGTTGTATTTGTTCGTTTTTATAGTCTAGATTTTTGCATTTTCAGATTACTGAAACACATATTTCAGCTTGTGTTTTATATTTTAATAACTACTATGGCAGGTGCAATTTTGAATACACTCATCTTTAAATTGTATGCGTTTCTTCAATTTTTAATTTATTTTGTTTATTATTTGGTTTCTTCGTTTGTATAGTCTACATTTTTGTATTTTCAGATTACTGAAACACATGTTTCAGCTTGTGTTTCATTTTGTAGTATCTAATATGGAAGGTACACTTCTGAATATACTCGGCTTGAAATTCTCTTTTTCTTCAACTTTTGACTTATTTTTTTATTATTCTGATTTCTTCGTTTTTATAGTCGAGATTTTTGTATTTTCAGATTACTGAAGCACATGTTTCGGTGCGACTTTCATTTTTTAACATGTACTATGGAAGCTACGATTCTGAATACACTCATATTTAAATTTTGTGTTTCATCTTTTTTTTATTATTCTGATTTCTTCGTCTTCATAGTCGAGAGTTTTGTATTTTCAGATTACTGAAGCACATGTTTCGGTTTGGCATTCATTTTTTAACATGTAGTACTATAGAAGGTACAATTTTGAATACACCCATCTTCAATTTGTATGTGTTTCTTCAATTTTTAATTTTTTCAAACAACAGGTCGAGGTGCTGATTTTTGTATCTGTTCTTATTTCTCATGAGGTATCGTTTTGTAAGTTCACAATCCTCAGTAAACAAAATTTCCATAATCTACATGTATCTTCAAATCATGGAAGCACTGCTCCAGCTATTCGGTACCTGTTTAATAGTTTATCGTTTAATTTTAAATGTTCGTCTTTATAGTCCAGTTTTTCGTTTCTTCAGATTACTAAACCCCACGCTGCAGATATTTTATTATCGACTCAGTAAATAGCTACTACGTGTGTTTCAGTTTTCTTCGTTCTACAAGAGCGTGTTTAGTTTATGCGTGTGGGAGGACCTTTCTTCGAAATTTTGAAACACTAGGTATTTTCAGGATTCTTTAAATCATCTTTAATCTATTTCTTCATTTTGGTGTCTTCACAGTTGTTTCCAACAATTGTAATATTTTTATTCGCTTAAAATTAAATGTAAAATGTGAAACATTTCATCACATTACTGAAGCAGATTTCTTCATATCTTTTTGACAACACAAAATTATATTTTGATGATCTGTTCTAATTGCTGAAGCTTTTTGTAATGTAGGGAGTTAAACTTATCTTGAATATTATGAAGCACATCCCGTTGTAACCATTGCTTCAGTTTCTTCAAGAAGGATATCTTATTACATAGAAATTGGTATGTGGACCCTTCATTTTAAGCATTTCTTCATATTTGTAAGAAATGATTTTTGAGTTAGGGTTCAAAAATGTATTACGAATGGGCGAAGTTTTCCTTGAAGTACGAGTACTAAACCATAATCTTCAACTTTCTTCACCTTATTGTGCTCATTTTTCTAACCATGTAGTTCCTTTAAGAAAATCTATCGTTAAAACTTGATTTCTTATCATTTTTAACATTTCTTTAGGTTATCGAACATTATGTTCAAAATACTGAAGCACAGTTAGAAGATATCTTCACTCCTATGTACTGCAGATTTATCATTTCTTTTTTAGTTGATCTTATTATTAATTCAGATAACATTTTGTTAATTACTGAAACAGGGTTTTTTGATTTCTTCATTGTTTTTAATTTGTTAATCGATTTTCACCATTTTCAGCTACGATTCGGCTTTCCGAAACTCAGTTTTAGAGTTTTTTATTTCTATGTGACGTTTTCATTTCTATTTAACCTACCTATTATAATTAGTTTTCCTATGCACTTGTTTGAGCTTCATATTCTTAAAACAAACTCTAAAGAATCTTACTATTAATATTTTTGCATAAAAAGTAAATATATTACAGAAGCAATCGCAATCTGGCGTATTTTCCATTCCCTCGCGTTACTCGCTTCCTCGATTTCAAGTCCTGCTGAGGTAATCTAGAAGCGACTATTTTAAATACAAACGACACAACAAACAGAAATAGTGAGCAACTTAATGTAGTGGAAGTCTAGTTACTATACGATAACAGCTAACATTTCCACGAAACGATGCCGTTCTAAATGCATTTTGTGTTCGCCGCCATCGAGCTTTTTGCAATGCAATTTCGCATTGTATTTTGGTATTCATTGCAACAGCGCTAGTAACCAAGAAATGTCAAGATTTACATGCATTATGCTGGCTTCTTGGTCGCGTCCTTTCGCCAAAATAGGTTTCTCCTATTTTATGTCTCAATCCTGACGAGCTCCGCAAACATCCCTTAATAAAAAATTTCCACCAGCGATGGAAGGTCAAGAACGTGCGTTTCCTTAACGAAAATAAAATTCTGTAAGCAAACAAAAAGGTCGCGTAATCTCTACATCTGGAGTCGCTTTTTTGCTCCGGCGGGGAGAACTGGCGCATTAAAAAGACTGGAAGGTAACTTTTGACGAGCACCGTGTGAGGAATTTGCATTGTAAATATGGGCCATGATGTGGAAGTGACAGAAGCGCTGGCGTGCTTGAAAGATGCATAAAAAGCTACTTTTCAAGCTGAATTTTAAATTCGCTAATTAAATGCGATGAATTTAAAATATAAATCAAAAGCAATTATTTTGCAGAAAGGCGAAATTTATGCTGAGTGTAATTAAAATTTCACTACCCACGCAAATGTAGGTATGGAGACAGAAAAATTAAAATAAAACTTGCCTCGATGATTACCTTCTACTGAATATTTGAACTTACCTGCCCCATCCCCGTTGAAACTGTCAAATGCCATATTTAAGCCAACCCTTCGCCATTCTCTTGTTTCTTTAATTTAACATAAACTCCCCCTACTTGTAGAGAACGATTGAATTAACCAATACCCTGCTTTGTATGGTTAACAGCATTTTCGTCCCACTGCTGGGCACCGGCCTCTTCTATGCCACGTGCTTCTCCTCAGCCCTAAGGAAGAATCAAAAGGCACTTACAGTTTTACGTCGAATACATACGACAGAAATTCCTGAGAAGGTTTTTGGCATTTTGCCAAACAAGTGTACTAACTACCCCTTATTCTGATTTTTTGGGATGCACTAAATCAATCTTCTTTTAATTACTTTAGGTTAACAAAATTCATATAAGTATATATTAATATTTACCAAATATTTTCTTATTTCGGCACGAATCCCTCTTATTTTAAGAGACATATACAGTAGCCACTCCCCACAATCAGGATATTCCCACTTATCTATTAAGGATTACATAAACCCAACACTTACGTGATTACTTAAAATTTACACTGCGCAACACAGTTAACTTCTTTTAGATGAGAGGTGATTTATCTATTCCCTTTACTCACTATTGTCTTGATTTCCCTAACTTAACTCCGTCTCCCTTTATTAAAACGGAGATAACTCTATGTTAATGCTTCCATATAGATCTCGGGTGGGTAATCACTCCCATTATTCAGTATATCCCCTACTCCATAAAACATGGACTAAAGCAACCTTCTCATCTTCCCTTCTTTTAAATAGAATTGAAACTCATATCACTTCAGCGTAGTAGGAACCTTCTCTATTTTTAAATATTAGTTGAACTAAATACTTTTCCTGTTCACCAACTAACTTACCCACTTGTTTCGTCACGATCTTACTGTAACACTGTTTTCCACATTTCAAATACAACTGAATTAATCCGTATATGTGTAGCACTTCTCCTACTTTGAGATCTATGGTGAGGTAACTATTTCTACTATCTAATACATCTCATGTCATCAGAAAAAGTTAAATCAATGTCCCCCTGATTCTTCTTCTTCTTCTTTACCAGCCCTTTAACATCCACTCCTGGATATAGGCCTCCCCTTTTCTTTGCTATTCCTCTCTGTCTATAGCCTTTTGATACCAGTTTCGACCAGCCACTTCTCTGATGTCGTCCATCCATTTTTTGGTGGGGGTAGTCCCATGCGCTCCTCTTATACAGTTTTGGTCTACACTGCACAATATATCTTGTCCAGTGTGTCGTGTTCTGCCCAAGACTTTCGTTCGTCATCTAATTTCCTTGTTTCGTATGTGATCCCGAAGGCTAACGCCCAACATGAGCCGTTCTACTGCACGTTGTGTTGTGCGAAGTTTGTAAGCTGCTTTATTTGTTAAAGTTGTTGCTTGTAGTACATATGTTAGGACTGGGAGAGTCATTCGGATCCTTCCGTCAATTTCGGCTTGTTGATTTTCTATGCCCAGTTTTATTTGGTGTCCTAGATAGATATACTCTTCTACTCTTTCGATTATTTGATCTCCCACCTCACTAAGTTGGTGTTTCGTCTGTTTCTAGATTCATTGTTAAGCCTATTTTTTCCGAAGCTGTTTTTAGTTCTGAAAGCATTCTCTGTAGCTCTTCTAAGTTGTTGCTAATTAATACGATGACGTTTATGATCCTAGCTGAGTTGCTTAAACACATCTTCCAATGACAATGTGAAAAGTTTTAGGGAGATAGTATCTCCGCGTCTCACTCCTCGCTGGATAGCTATCGTTCGGGTTGCTAGATTCTCATCGATTTGTACTTGTAGTGTTGTTTTTCCGTATATATTTTGAATAAGGTTTCTATAACTAGAATCTATTCTTGCACTACCCATTTCTTGAAATGTCGCCCACAATTCAACAGAATTAAACGCTTTATTGAGTCAAGGAATCCTAAGTGTATGGGTATATTATATTCATTGCATTTTTCTATGAATGTTCTGATGTTTTGTATCTGTTCAGCTGTGCCATATCCGTTGCAAAAACCCGCTTGTTCTGGAGATTGATAGTTGCCAAACTTGTTGGATAGTCTATTGGTAATGATTTTTGTGAATAGCTTGCATGGATGTGGAAGGAGACTAATTCCTTTCCCTAGATTACTTTAACTAAATGCAGTTTCTATATTTAAGCAAAACAACGCATTGCACTTTTAGATCATGTAGTAGTGAACCCTCCTGCTATTCAGTACACTCTCACTTCATTTGACACGACCTAAATCAACATCATGATATCTCTGATCGCTTCAACTATATCTTCAGAGGGAACTAACGTACTTTAAGATGACAGTACTCGTACTTAGTACCTATAACCCTTTTGTATTAGAGACGGGTTAATCGACTTGTACCTCTACTCAGTACCTCCTCATTCCATTTGGCACGAACTAACCTAACATTATCGGTATTACTTAAGCCAGCTTATCTTACATCAGTTCAGCTACCATTTTGCTGCAATTCTAAATGATAGCTACCTTGTAACCGCTCCCTCTATCCGGTACCTATACCCCTCCTGAATTTGATATTAATTACATTAAGAATATTTTGATAGCTTCAACTAAATAGCATTTATCTGAAAACCCTGAATTAGTTTACGCTTTCCAACTTCTAGGTGACAGACTAATGAACAACTGAATTTATTTATTACATCTCCATTTTATTCCCTTCCTACTTTAAGACATCAGAGGAAGTAACTCCCCATACCCAGTACTGCATTCACACTGCATTAGAGATCATTTCATTAAACTTTCTATTGATTACTCTAACTTATTCCAGCTCCTTCTTGGAATATAGTAGTGACGTCTCCTACTATTATATGAGTTCCTCTACTCCTATTTAGAATAAAGTAATTTATCTTAACAATTATACGTAACTAATTAACTTCTTCGTCGCATTACGGTAAGTCAATTCCCTACCCATAACTCAGTACAGTCTTCTCTCTCGTCGTGGGTCTTCATGTCTGAAGAGTCGTGACAAATAATTTAGGAGTTGGTTAGTATGACTTTCCTCAATAGTCTGTCCTCTGCGTCTCTAATATTCTGTGGAAGAGGAGCACCGGTTATTTCACCTATCTGGTCTAAACAGCGTTTGGGAGATCTTCCTCTTGAACGGCGTCCTTCAATTTTACCCTGTACAACGAGTTTGTCCAGGTTATCATTACTACGTCGAGTTAGGTGTCCAATGTACTGTAGGATTCACTACCGTGGAGAGTCGGGTTGGCATTTTCACTTCTTCTATAACTGAAGCGTTTGTGCGGTACTCTACCCTCGATATACGCAGCATTCTGCTCCAGCACCAGAGTTCGAAGGAATCAATTTTCTTTTTATCAATTGCTTCTAGTGTCCACGATTCAGCAGCATAAAGGGCTATTGAGAACACTAGCATTTGCACAAGTCTGATTTTAGTTACTAGTGTAATATTTTGTCTTTCCAAATTTTATTAAGTTTTGTCATTGTTGACCTGGCCATACCTGGCAGTACAGTCTTACCTCACTTTAATTAAGCTAAATTAAGTTCAGTAAATAGCAGTGACCACCTGTTCGCTCAACTCCTACTTTTGTGACACATGTCAGGTAACTGTTGCTCCTGTTCACCATCAACAACATATTGAGAAGGACTTATTTTTATTTAACACAAATCTCTGGCCGCCAGACAATGCTAAAGCTATTGATGCTGTTCATTATATTACCATAAAAAAGGCTTGTACTGCTTTCTAGCCGGAAAGTGAATTACTCCTCCCCATTCATCTGTACATCTTTATTCAATTAGAGTTCAACTGAAATTCTCCCAACTTCTTCAATTTTACACAACTACTTATCAGTTTAGTGTACCATGTCCTTTACATAAATATAAATCAACCCTTTCTCTTTCTGTGTTAATTTAACCTAAGTCGATTGTGCTGTGAAATCACAACTACATTATCCTCTTTCGAGCCATTTAAGCTTCACCTAGCTCTAAAACTGAACTTCCCCTCTATTGAACAGTAGGCCATACTATTATTGTCTCCGTCATTGCAGAAAAAATTGAAATACTAAACCAAGCTTTCCTTTTCACTTGACATTGACACATTTCCTCCCCTTCTTGATAATTTACCTGAACTATACTGGAGATACTGTAGGATACAGCCCCCTTTACTTCTTGTAAAAGTCATGAAATTGTTTGATAAAAATTGAGAAACTTATTGCTGTGTTGTAATAAGATGGAAACTAACTCACCTTCATTTAAAGATTGACTACATTTACATGACCCTTCTCCTCCTTAGTTTTTTTGTAATTCTAGAACTGATCTGTTTTCCAACATTTTGGAAAAGCCTCTACCCTTTTTGAAGTAACACTAGTTTATGTTCTTCTTGTTTGGTTTAATATATCTCGCTTCTCTTTGGATAAATACCCGAGTTATCCTTCTCCAGAATGCTGTCATATGGCCCATCCCTCTTTTTCTTTAACATAAAGCAGACCTAATTTTAATACAAATAAATCTACTACTGTATGTATAATTAAGATACGCAGTTGCAAGTTGGTTTCAGAAGGAGTACATTTGATAAATAGAACACGAACTCATTTACTTCAATTCGAAAAAATGCTGCCACGTAAGAAGGCAGCAAAAAATTTTATTATAATTTTATGATGCTGTCCTAAAGACGGATTATGTCATCAGGAGGCCAAGATTGGTGCCATCGAAATTTATTTCAGTGTTTATCAGTCCTGCTACTCTTTCTGAGACCTCAGAAGAATTTTATTCGCAGACATTTCATTGTCAAAATTGGATTCCGATATCATCTCTTATTCGAATCCCCGAGAGCCCGACCTTGCATTGAAAGGCATCGAAAAATTCCCCCGCAAACGATCTTGACCACCCGTCATTTTATAACGAATAATCGCAACGGAATCTGTTTTTGAAGGCCTCCAGTCGAGCAGGAATGTCTCCTTTTCTTTGCGCTGAAATTATATTTGTTGTAGAAAGTGAAGGGGTGGGAAATTAAAGCACGTCTGTAAGGACACAGGCGTGGGGAAGCAGGGAATTGATTCCGAGTCTGCCAGATTTAATATATGTAGATACTTTTTATCGGGAGACTGTTGGCAATTTTCGATTATCGGGTTTGTCTCGCTC
The DNA here is from genome assembly GCA_014611495.1 of Limonius californicus. NCBI lineage: Eukaryota > Metazoa > Arthropoda > Insecta > Coleoptera > Elateridae > Limonius > Limonius californicus. The sequence continues at coordinate 19,771 of JABXWE010038279.1, forward strand.
GAGCTGGTGGTAAGATTGCTCCAATTCATGCACGATTCGTCAAAGGGGGCGTTGGACACCCCCAAAGCGTTCTGCAAACGCTTGCTTACGTCTACAGTACATGTTATTGGAAAATAAAATCGATAGACGCAGTTTAAACTAGAATAACACCACCAGAATAGGGATTGTTGTGCTCTTGATGGTTTCCATGGCTTTTATCTAAGGGGATGGAAATTGTACTTCGTTAAAGTGGTCAGGGAGAATTTAACTTGGTTTTTGAATGGGATGGGATCGTGTTACCACAAAATGATCAGGAAGAGGTTTAGATGTGTTTATACCTAACGGAGAGGCAGTCTACTGGATTAAATTCATCAGGAAAACATTTATCAGTTTTTATGTCATGGAAAGAAGATCAGTGAAGGCTAAACTCCTTTTATATCGTTACTGCTGAAGAAGAATTGGAGACTGCACTAACCTAAAGGAGCGCTCTTTTAAAATAGGCGAAGCTTGCTCTATATTTGCTGTACTTAAGGGGGAGGCGGTTACTTTAAATCGAAAGGGTATTTTTATTTTAGGTTTTTTAATTTAAATTTAGAAGACAGCTGAATGCTTCGTAGTTGACTTAGTTATTTTAGAGGAAGGCCGCATTAACGCCGTAACTGTATACAGATTATATGTAAGGTTGCAGGGGTTTCTCTTGTCTCCTCATGATACGCGATGTAGTATCTAAGTGTTTTTATGCGGACAGGGAACATGTTACCTCCAAATAAAGGGGCCAGGTTGAACTAATTTATTATTTAAGGGCTTATGTAGTTGTTTATTTAAAATGTAGGAAGGAGATGAAACGTCCCTGTTAGCGAAACAATAATACCTAGGTGATTGATAAGGGGAGGGGACATGTTCCCTTCAAATATAGGTGCAGGACTGAACCTATCTTTTATTTGAGGGTTTATTTAGTTGTTTATTTAAAATGTCCAGAGAAGGTTTTCAGCATTAAGATCCCACGGTTGCAAGCCCGATTGGGAAATTGTGTGTGGTGGGTTGCAGACAAGATTTTTATAAATCTGCATAGTTCTGCTGTAGGGTGTTTCTACCTTAGCGCTGAGAGGAACACGTGGCAGAGAAGATGTCGATACCCAGCAGTGGGATGAAAAGGCTGTTGATGATTGATGATTGATTGATTTAAAATGTAGGAAGGAGATGAAACGTCCATGTGATCTAAATAATATTTAGGTGTTTTTATAAAGGGACCGCGGTGGTCGAGTGCGAGAACGCATTGACCACTCGAGGTCACACTGAATTGCGCTTGTTCCGGCGTGGTTTCGAATCCCCGCTGGGGCGACCGCAATTCAGTTAGTTAAGTTTAGGGTGCATGCTGCATGAATGG
>JABXWE010038280.1:0-11928 GCA_014611495.1 Limonius californicus
CCAACTACTAAGATAAACACAGAAAGAAATTCGCATGTAATTCAGTGCATTATTTTAATTTAATTATTTCAACGATGGTATCAAATTTTCCTTCCGCACCAAAGGCGCGGCTAACACGCGCAAAACTATGTTCCGGGGAACGCTCTGATTTGTACCTATTTAGAGGATGATTCGGTTGCCTATCGGTTATCTTCGCTATATGCGATATACCAGGCGAATGGGGCACCGAGCAGATTGTTCCCCATTTAAAGTCAACGTTTGAATTTCGACCGCAGTGTTTTGTGTTTTCGCGCAATCGCGCGTTTGAATTCAAAGACGAAAGTGACGTTTTTTCAATGATAGAAGTTAATTGTGTGCAAAAAGATCGACTGAACGCATTGGCGGTCCTATCAATAGAAAAGAAATTCGTCCTGTCTATCCCGGATTTTGACAACAAAGTCATAGACGTCTTTTCCAGCATGAAAAATAGGAGAATGGATTTTATGTACAAAAAATAGGTAAGTTTTTTCTTGTGCCCACCCTCTTTCTTAACTCACGAGCCGCCACTGATATTTTGTAACAAAGCCTATTTTATTTCTTACGGTGACTACAAAAACTAATTTTCGAATTCCATTAACGCTAACGCATATATGAATTCGGGAAGACATAAATTTTTCAGTTTAGAAATTGGAGCGGTTTGTTCAAGAAAAAAATATATTTGCAAAATTACATGTATAAAATTACATATATAGTTTGTTTGCGGATGCAAAGACTTTAATTTATTAAATATAATTAAATATTTCAACTTACTGCAACGTTTATAACGACACGAAATAAAAATCTTGTGTGTAATTTGGATTGTATAAGTTCCAGGCTGACAAGTAAATCGGTAAAAAGCGAGCTGGCAACGCAGTCAGTGACATCTAGTATTAGAAAATATTTAGTTTCGTAGTTTTTCGTACAATTCCTACAATATTACCTATTATTAATGCTTATGTGTATTACTTCTAATGGTAATGCCAAATTCCTTAAGCCTAACCGCCTAATCAGTGTCGAGGTGTTTGTTTGAATCTCTTGCACCATCTTTTCTATCAGTTTCATCTCTTGCGATACTCTTCTTGTGTCTTGCCTCTGTTACAGACGCTCTGTAGTCTAGTTTCTTCTGAGGGATTTTGCTTCATTTCTGTCTACATTTGCTCTCTTTTTTATTCTCCACACATATCGCAATCAGTTTAGTCTCTTCTGTTCCATTTTACTAAAAAATTAATCTGTATCTTGTTATTACGCTCACTGTAGCCTCTAGAAACCTCATTTCAATTGTTTGCAATTTACTTACTTGCTTTTTGTGTCCACGACTCGCAATACGTTAATGTTGGCACGTATAATACTACATACTCCGAATTTAGTTTTGCGCGGTACCTCCCTACTTGTAACAGTATTTTGATAATTTTACCAATATTAAAGTTCTTACAGTAATGTTACTGCTATTATAAGTATGCAAATGAAACTATACAGGAAAAGTATACAAATCTGGATTTGCGACTCAAAGTGCCAAAATAAAAGGGTTGCTTCCTTACCAGGGTACTAAATTGGCATAAAATAAGTTCAAATATTGTTTGCTATTGTCAGCGTAGCTACGTTAATACGCGATCTTTCTGCATATTGTTTTTTTTATTAATAGATAACATCCAAGATTGTAATAAACTGAAAAAATGATTTGAGGTTGTAATAAAAAATTGCCACTAGTAGTGTAAACTTATGGTAAAATCAACTTGCGTTACGATATATGTGGGCATATTTTATTTTTTCACCTTATTAGAGACAACCGATCTTTAAGAATTTAATGCACACAGCTGCAATGACAAGATTTCTTTAACATTCATGAAATCAGAACCATGCCAAAAATGCGGTAACGTATTTATTCGGACTTATAATTTATATTAAACGGTTTTATTTTTACATTGGCTGCAGTTTACTTTTCACTGTTCAGATAGACAATCCTAAGCCTTGGGGGACCAGGGAAAGGAATATAATAGTTTGCATATGTAATATCTTTTACATTTGATTTTGAATTCCTTGGTCAATTTATAGGTGATGTCTAAAAATATATAAAAATAAGGTATGCAACCCACATAACTTTCTAAATCGAATAAAGTGGTGTAATAAATAGTAGTATGTAAAGATATGTAGTAATAGTACAGATAATTCCTTACTCATTAAAATAAAACATTCATTGAAAAGAGAGGTCAGTGACATTACTTGCAACTGGCCGAAACTTAGTGAAATGCTCATAAAAATTGTGCAAAAAAGAAAAAAACTTCAGAATAAATCATAAGAAACGTAAAAATTTTTAATTTATTTGATTTAAGTTTATTGACAGCCTTTTCGTGCCACTGCTGGGCATCGGCCTCTTCTCTGCCACGTGTTCGTTCTCAGTGCTACGGTAGAAACACGGGGGACCTACAGTTTAACCTCGAATCCGAACAACAGAAATTCCAAAGAAGGTTTTTAGCATTAAGACCCCACGTTTGCAAGCCGAATTGGGAAACTGTGTGTGGTAGGTTCCAGACAAGATTTTTGTAAATCTGCAAAGTATTGCTTAGGTTTCGAACCTAAGCTAGAATCGACGTTTTACTCAGACAGCGAGCGCTCTACTAATTGAGCTACCACCGCACACTCACTGATCTAAGTTAATACTGCTTAAGTAATTTATTTAAAAGAGTAAAATTTATAACTAATCAATTAAAATACAACAAATTATTTTTACGTTACCAGTATAACATTTACATTTTAATTTAACAGCAGTGTAAATATGAACTTATTGAAAATACAATACTGTCCGGTTATAATGAGCCACTACTGGCTACCAAAAAAGTTCATTATATCCAATGAAGCAATAAATTAAAAAATGCATATAAACCAAAGATGTATTGTAGATTGCAAACGTTGAGTAAAAGTGAACAATAAATTTGGCTGTTCAAAATGTTATCTGGAGCACCATGCATTTGTAGAAAGTTGCTACAACACCTACGTTTTGCACAATATTTACAATCGGCATCTGCGGTGATGACATATTACGGAAAATAAGTAGGCAACAAGCTTGGGTCCGATAGGAACGTTCATGAAGAGCGGGTTTTTTTTCGCGGCACCTGTTAAATTGCTTTAGGCAATTAGTATCGTTTCGACGAATTCGGATCTAAATAAGTTTTAACAGTGTAGCCTGTAACCAAGTGTGATTGTTTTTTTCTTCGATTCATTCGGATAAAAGCGTTTGAACCCGTGAAAATGTGATTGTTGGGTCTGTTGGTGATACAAACGTTTGAAATTCCTGTTGCCCTCAACGTCGACTGTCCCCGTAAGAAATAATTCAACTGATCCTGTTGGGAATAATCTGCTTCCCCAGTAGCGTACCTACCAACGCTTCGTCCCCCTGGTTTCCTGAGGCCTTCTACCTTTTTCCCGGACTGGAAAAATACCCCTTTCTCGACTGTACCTGCATCTGGAAATTAACCCCCCCCCCAGAATTGTGCCTGCCTCCACCGGAATTCAAGGTAAAAAACCAGTTTTTTGTGCAGTGTAAAAGAAACCTTTTTTCCTCGCGCAAACTTGCAAAATTCCACGTTATTGAACTTGTTTTATGCAACCTAAAAGCTATCTTCAGTCGCCATTTGTTTGTTGTTAATTGTAAAAAGATATTAATACTGTATTTTTCCTGTAAACTCTACGCCATTGGCCACACAGATTTATTGAAATATCCTAAATACAGTATGTTCATTTAAAAAAAACTCTAGCAGGCTTTGAAATTTTTATCAAGGTATGGCTTAGCCCATATGTTACAATTGACAGTCATAATATCTCTTATAAATGACAACAGCAACAACAATCACATTTCGAGGTTATGTGGGATATGTGATAAACTTTGACGTATACATAGGAATACATTTTAACGGTAAGCGATTCGGAATCGACCTGTTTCGGAAATGAAACGTGAAGATCTAATTATTATTTAATTATAAAGTTCAAATTGTTTAGAAAATCAACAACAACATGTGTATACAGGCGGAAATTTGTTTTATTACCAATTAAATCGTGTTTTACGTACTGATTTAAGAATTAGTAAATTTCGTTATTTCGCTTCCTATAAAGTGCATGCTGTAAGAAGACACTATATGTAAATTTACCATGGCCAGCTGCGAGTTTTTTTAATGAACATACTGTATCGTACGTCAACGAGTTTTGTTTTCTGGGACGTTCAAATATTATTTGTAAAACCATAAAAATGCCATTTCCTGTTTTTTCTTTTTGTATCGCCATTTCAATAATTTCATTATATGTGTTTAAAAATTTACTGCCTCTTTTATTTTTGTGTACTCTGTATTTGTTTGTGTACGAATTTTGCAAGCTTAAACATGTAGGAGGAGGCACAATAAAGTTGAGTTCCATTCCCGTAAGCTGTTGGCTTCTCGGTCTTCCACGAGGACCTACAATCAGCTGGATTTGGAAGGTGGCTCCCACTAATTTTGACTTACCCTGTACACAACTAAAGATTTCCTCCCGTAAGCGATGTTCACGAACTCCCCCTACTCCTCTGAGCTAAGCTGTAGGCCGTTTTCCACCTATCCGGTTACGGGTCGTCGGAAAAGCTCGATTGACCCGTAACAATTTATTTGAACAAATGTCACAAGAATTTAACGGTCACTTTTATTTGAGAAACGATTATCTCCATAATTAGCATTGTGGTAGCTAAGAAGGTTGCATTTTTATTAGTACGCTACTGTAGAAAATAATCGCGAATTTTTTCAAAAATTAACCAAGATAAATGACAAAAGAATAGCAAAAATTATCTTAAAGTTTAAACGATAGTTTAAATAAACATAAACACGTAATATGATTTATTGGATTACGGGTTCACAACAATATTTATGTTTTTGTAACTATTTTGGTAGGTAGGTACCCATTTCTGTAAGTAATTGAAAAATAATAACGTTATATTTAAGATCACATAGTAAATAATTTTCTTACTAATTACAGGGCAATAAGGTATTCGGTTAGTAGCGAAAATGACGAATATTTTTAAATCCAACTGCAATATACTTAGTTATTCACCATATTTAGATTAACTATTTCTTAACTTTAAGTTCAACGTAACGGATACTGTAGTCTTGGTAACCACTACGGATGCACAAAGGATGCTTTTAAATTACTTCAGGTAGGGCATCTTTGGTTATGTGGGTCTGTTATGGTTCATTACAAACGAAAGTGCAGTACAACCGGGTTTATTATAGGCGGTCACTACTGTAATTATAATTACAAAATTCATGAAATTCTACATTATTGGGGGTTACTTTGTGTTGTTTGAAATAAAAGGCTAATTGGCAAGGACGGTAAGAAAGCATGTTCAGGTGAACAAAAGTAAATAAATAATGGATAATCTTCAACACTGCTGATAAATATAAAATTAATTATTAATAAATTTTATACAGTTGCTCGATTTATTTTCAAGGATTATTATTGTATTTTATAAAAAAAGTAGGAAAATGACCATAGTAGTTGGAAGAAATAATTTGCAGACACAAAGAAAATTTGCGTATCTACAAAAACTACAGGTAGGTAAATTAACCAGTACAGATAAAAGCTCATTCTTGGCTTACGGGGCAACATTGTACAAATATAACAAACGCACGAGCAGAAACAAATTGTATACCTTCCATAATTTCTTGTTACTTAGACTTTATAACTAATGTTTTCAATAAGCATAACATTTGAAACGAAAGTTCTTCTTATCGAATTTGCATTTGATCTGGTGTAATAATATCTTTCACATTGCCGAGCTTCCTCAAATGCAGTACCCTCGACAAAAACTTGAATTAGCGTTAAGTACTTCAAGGAGACCCACTTGTGTTAATGCTTGGTTTACACCTTACAAGTACTAGGTCGAGCACTTGGCTCGTCTGAACGCATAGTTCAGTACTTGGCCTCATGGGCTGGTTTCACATCTTTAACATGTACGCGACCTATAATCTTACCATTATTTAGATTTTTCAGCTGCAAGATAACTGGAGAAAGGATTTTGGAAATTACATATGGACCGGAAAACTTTGGGGCTAACTTCGTCATGATGCCACGTGCTGCGTCTGACAGCACATGCTCGCGCTTATAAACGTGCTCTCCAACCTGTGGACGATAGGACCGACGTCTTAGATTGTAGTGGTGACTTTGGCGAGTAAACGCTTTGGCGAGGTTGGTTCGGGCGATGCGGATGATGTCCTGGAGATGTTTCCGCTGTTGGAGGTATTCACTCGGCGGCAGCCGTTCTTCGGGTATTGGATCAGCTTCGGAGCGGATGGCTTGGGCTGGAAGAACTCTCGGCCTAAGTTGAGCATACAGGGACTGAAACCAGTGGATTCGTGCGTCGCCGTGTTCAAGGCGAAGGTAATCTCAGGTAGGAATGCATCCCATTGTTTTTGATTGCCCTGGGAACTTTGGGCCAGCATGGTACCGATCACCTTATTCATCCGTTCCACAGGGTTGGCTTGTGGAGTATAGGGGGGTGTAAGGCGATGATGAATTCCATAGACGGCGGTCATATCCTGAAACAACTTATTAACATATGGGGTGCCATTGTCTGACACCACTACTTTCGGGGTTCCCCACATATAAATGACTTTTTCTTTAAATGCTTGGAGTACGGTTTTCCGGTGGCCTTTCGGAGGGTTGCAGTTGCTTTTCCAAATAGTCCCATCCCAGACACTACTACAATACACCGAATTGTGCAGAATTTTGAGAAAAAAGGATGTTTGTCTCCCAAAAACCGAAAAATATGCCTCAACCTAAAACTGAGGAGAAGGAACTTTACGAATTAAGAATTTGTGCTGCTGTAGAAGATAATTCGTGCCAGTCTTCCAAACAGATTGCTGAACAGGTTAATTTGCACCATACTCCTGTATTAAAAATTTTGAAATAAAACGGATATCGTCCCTATATATTGTCAAAAACTCAAGAAAACTACCCCGTCAATCAAATAAGGCGGATGCAATTTTGTGAAGACGTAATGGAAAAATCAAATAATAACCTACATTTTCTAAGGAACGTTCTTTTTACGGAGGAATCAACCTTTCCAATAAATGGACGGCACAATCCTTCAATTGCTCGTTGCTGATCGCTACATAACCCACATTATAATTGGGGTATCCAATACCCACAGAAACTAAATGTTTGGAGTGGCATGCTGGGCGATAATATTATTGGCCCTTTCTTTATCGAAGGAAATCTGAATAGCCAAAAATATCTCAACGTTCTTCAGAACCAAGTAATTCCAGCTTTGCGTCAAACACCAGGGGTCCAATTTGGCAAAATTTGGTTTCAACAGGATGGCTGTCCTGCCCATAATACATTGGCAGTACATGAATATTGTAACAATATTTTTCCCAATCGTGTAATTGCAACACATGGTACAGTCTTGAGGGCACCACGATCTCCAGACTTGTCTCCTCAAGAATTCTTTCTGTGGGGTTATTTTAATCTAAAATTTATGGTTTCATAAAAGACAGGGCAAGAACGTTGAACAAACTGCAAATCAAAATACAAGAAGCGTTTGCTACAGTTACTCCTGAAATGCTTCATAATATGACAACTGGATTTTACAATCGCTTGGGCTACTGTTTGGCAGAAAGAGTAAATTTGTGCGAATTTTTATTATAAAGGATTATGTTGAAATTGTATTTGTTTGGGTGTTGTTGAATACTTTATTTTGTTCAACTTTATTATTTATCCGTTTAATCCACTCCCTGTTTTAAGACTTTGGCTGAACCTGATTTTCTAATACTTTAATTTTCTTGGTACTCCTCTGGTTTATTCTTAGGTAGTTAGACTGTTTGTAAAATTATAACACATTTATTACAGTGTTATTGATTACGAGTACCTAAGTTAAATAAATAATATTGGTGCCTTTATTTTTTTTGCTCCTGGTGCGGCAGAGAGGGTGCCCTGTCCCGAGATTGCCCCTGTAAACGTCCGGGAAACGACCAACGCCGGCCAGAATCGTAAGGGCTGAACACATAGTGGAAGCAGAGAGCAAAGCAGCGATGACAGCGGAGAGCAAAGCGAAGAAAACAAACAAATGAATTCCTGTTAAAACGCGCAGAGTGGGGCGCACTGCAGCGAGCTAATCGCGCTGTTATAATCGAGCAAAGCGACGCGTACAAGGAAGTTTGATTTCTCTGCTTTGCTCGTTGCTAAAAGTGATGGACATCGAGACATTGATAAGTAGTGTTTTCATTAAAAACCCTTTATGGGATCAAAAGGATCCTCAACACCATAATCGGTTTATGTTGGACAAACTATGGGATGCTGTAGCTGAGGAAATGAAAACAACAAGTAAGTATTTTTGAGGTTAATAGTTAGGCTAAAAATACGACTATTGGAATTTTAAGTAAAACAGCCTGTAGAAAGTACAATTTATATTTTATTCTGAGAAATAAACATCTTGTATGTGTCCCTAACGAAATTGGCAGTATCAGTTGGTCTATTATTTTCTCGCGCTCCGTCAACATTTTCACAGTGGGACACCAAATGTTCATCGTCTAAGTTAATTCCTTCCCTGTCAATTATTATGTTGTGTAGAAGGCATATGCCTTTAATAATTTTGTCCGCTAAATCTGGAGATGTTTCTATGGGCTTCCACAGAATACGAAACTTGGCATTAATTATTCCAAATGCACATTCAATGACACGTCTTGCTCGTGAAAGTCTCATATTAAAATATTCTTTCGTGGCATCCAAATGCCTTCTATTGAAAGGTTTCATTAGATTCTTTAGTAATGGATAGGCTTCGTCTCCGAGAAAAACGTAAGGTACAACAATTGCAGTAGATGGTAATACAGTATCTGGGGGAATATTTAGGCGTTTCGTTTCCATTAAATAAAACAGCGATGAAGAGCGGAACGTACCTCCGTCACTCTGCTTGCCATATCCACCAACATCAATTGTAATGAATTTATAATTAGCGTCAGCAATAGCTTGAAGAACTATAGAAAAAAAGTTTTTATAGTTGTAGTACATAGTTCCGGAGTGAGGGGGGCATTTCACTCGAATATGTTTGCCGTCAATTGCACCTATGCAATTAGGAAAATTCCACTTTTTGTAAAATTCTTTAGCAGTTTCTTTGAACATATTTTCTGTGGGGATTTTCATGTGAACTGGTTGTAATACTTCCCAGATCGCCTCTACTGTTTCTCGTACAATTACTGACACAGTCGTCGCACCCATCCGAAAAGTGAAACTGAGATTTTTAAAGGATGATCCCGTGGCCAGATACCTAAAACATAAAATACATGGTTTACCACTTAGATATTGCCCAATTTAATGTTTTTTTTTCAGGAAACGTTGTGAGAACAAAATGGAAAACTCTGCGAGACACGTTCCGGAAAGAACTGAAAAAAATGCCGGTCAAACGATCAGGAGATGGGGCATCGCAATCTACTTGGAAGTCGTCTTGGAAATATTTTGAAAGTCTCTATTTTTTGAGAGATCAGCTTACTGCACGATCAAGTACCGGAAATTTGCCTGATGTTGAACATGATAATATCGTGGATGAAGATACCAACTCTCAGTTACTTGAATCAAATACCCAAGACTTAGATGATTCCTTTAATGTTGGTCAATCACCATCGACGAACAATGCATTACAAGATCAAAGAAGTGATCTCAGTACTTCCACACCTGCTAACAAAGGAGTAAAACGGAAACAACAACATGATTCTGATATTGGTACTGCCCTTATCAGAATAGAAGAGAATAAATTAAGAATTTTGGAAAAGCAGCATAAAAAGTCCTCCGATGAAGATGAATGCTTTTTTGAAAGTCTTCTACCACATATACGCACACTCACACCACAGAATAAAATGCTCCTAAGAATTAAAATGCAAGACCTAGTTTACAACTTTGTGTATGGATATCAGCAGCCAAATCAACATGTGCAAAGGGCCCGTGAAGCTCAAAACATATCATAAGCATTTCCAATAATTTCTCCACAGTTGACACCCTTACAGCCTGTAACGCAAGACTACTCCAATCCCACGTCAGTTGCGTCTTATTTAAGCAATTTTTCTGATGAAACTTTTCAAGATATGTAATAATTACTAATGTACATTTATATAAGGCTAATTATTCCTGTCCAGTTAGTTACATTTCTTCTGTTTTTCGTTCTAAATAAATTATTAAAATGAAAAATGTGTTTGCTTACCTTAAAGTCACTGCAAGACGTTCTGTGGGCTTGATGGGGTTGCGATTGAAGTTTGTCCAATTTTTTACCAACTTATGTTGAATTTTTTCCAAAATATAATCAAACGTTGACATACTCATCCGAAAATATGAATGAAACTTTTGTGGGTGTTCGCGTAGTTGCTTATACAAATGATGAAATTCACCATGTATATGTCTACTTCTATTTATTCTGTGAACATTACACCTTCTAGTCTTTATCTTTCTATTTTTTAGTAAATACCATATTTTCAGAGAAGAATTTTCTGTTAGTAAGAAATCCATGTTACTTTGTGCACTTTTTGCTCGATATTAAACGCGTTTACTATGTGTAGCCACGTCTTTTGTCAGCTCGCCGCTTTGCTCTCCGCTTTCATCGCTGCTTTGCTCTCTGCTTCCACTATGTGTTCAGCCCTTACGATTCTGGCCGGCGTTGGTCGTTTCCCGGACGTTTACAGGGGCAATCTCGGGACAGGGCACCCTCTCTGCCGCACCAGGAGCAAAAAAATAAAGGCACCAATATTATTTATTTAACTTAGGTACTCGTAATCAATAACACTGTAATAAATGTGTTATAATTTTACAAACAGTCTAACTACCTAAGAATAAACCAGAGGAGTACCAAGAAAATTAAAGTATTAGAAAATCAGGTTCAGCCAAAGTCTTAAAACAGGGAGTGGATTAAACGGATAAATAATAAAGTTGAACAAAATAAAGTATTCAACAACACCCAAACAAATACAATTTCAACATAATCCTTTATAATAAAAATTCGCACAAATTTACTCTTTCTGCCAAACAGTAGCCCAAGCGATTGTAAAATCCAGTTGTCATATTATGAAGCATTTCAGGAGTAACTGTAGCAAACGCTTCTTGTATTTTGATTTGCAGTTTGTTCAACGTTCTTGCCCTGTCTTTTATGAAACCATAAATTTTCGATTAAAATAACCCCACAGAAAGAATTCTTGAGGAGACAAGTCTGGAGATCGTGGTGCCCTCAAGACTGTACCATGTGTTGCAATTACACGATTGGGAAAAATATTGTTACAATATTCATGTACTGCCAATGTATTATGGGCAGGACAGCCATCCTGTTGAAACCAAATTTTGCCAAATTGGACCCCTGGTGTTTGACGCAAAAGCTGGAATTACTTGGTTCTGAAGAACGTTGAGATATTTTTGGCTATTCAGATTTCCTTCGATAAAGAAAGGGCCAATAATATTATCGCCCAGCATGCCACTCCAAACATTTAGTTTCTGTGGGTATTGGGTACCCCAATTATAATGTGGGTTATGTAGCGATCAGCAACGAGCAATTGAAGGATTGTGCCGTCCATTTATTAGAAAGGTTGATTCCTCCGTAAAAAGAACGTTCCTTAGAAAATGTAGGTTATTATTTGATTTCTCCATTACGTCTTCACAAAATTGCATCCGCCTTATTTGATTGACGGGGTAGTTTTCTTGAGTTTTTGACAATATATAGGGACGATATCCGTTTTATTTCAAAATTTTTAATACAGGAGTATGGTGCAAATTAACCTGTTCAGCAATCTGTTTGGAAGACTGGCACGAATTATCTTCTACAGCAGCACAAATTCTTAATTCGTAAAGTTCCTTCTCCTCAGTTTTAGGTTGAGGCATATTTTTCTGTTTTTGGGAGACAAACATCCTTTTTTCTCAAAATTCTGC
>JABXWE010038281.1:0-13846 GCA_014611495.1 Limonius californicus
AACATAAATAATAATAAATCTCTATAAATACATACACATATATACCAGAATTTTGCAACATAGTAACTTGATATTAATAATAAATTTTAAAATAAATCTAAACATATAAATTGACCATTAAGTTGTTAGTATAATTTGACGCCACTTATAACACTCAAATTGATTTCAGTATCACTAACTGCACTCTCCAGAATTTTCGTCCATCTCTGAACTCCAAACTGCTACAAATAAAATCCTTCCAGACAGCTGATGTCTCCTTTATAAAATCTTCTTGTGTTGGTTACTTTTTGTAAAACTCATTCTTTGTGCTAAACACCATAGCATATGCCTCAACTGTAATTTCAATCTAACAAGAAACAAGTCTGTATCTAAATGAATCGAAAGAAACCTTCCACAAAAGAAACAACCCTTAAGGTGTGATTTAATATGCATGTATCCTTTATTTATATAAATAAATAATTAATTAAGCTACGCGATACCATCTCAATATATATATATATTTTGTGACTTTTTTTCCGTGACTTTTTTTCCGTGTGTTTTATTTTCCGGTGACTTTTTTTCCGTGACTTTTTTTCCGTGACTTTTCTTCCGGTGACTTTTTTTCCGCCAGCCTTTATATGGCATGGACTTTTATTTATAACCCGTTGTTGAGATTAAGCCCAAGGCGCGTAGAAACTTTCATTTTTTGACCAAAGTAGCTTTTGTGCTGAATTTAATTGCGGTTCTATGGTCTAACGAAAATTGAGATATTCGAATAATTAGAATAGTTAAATCAAAAAATATAAAACCCTGCGCTAGAAATGAGCGACCACCACTTGGACGCGGCCGCTGCCCCGCCAATATTAGTAACTTCTCCTTCGTCTATCACGTATGCATGCCTTGTTTTCGTTCTCGCTCGTTCGGAGGACTTTCAATCAGGGTTGTTAAATAGTTTTGTTGTTACAGTCAAACTTCTATATAACGAAGTCGCTAAATTCTGACAAAAAATTCGCAATAGAGAAATTTCGTTAAAGAGAAATAAGATTTTTTTTGAAAATAAATGTAATACAATTTGTTTACATATGTAATACGAGTACATAAATGGATCCACTTCAAAACTGCTTCATCAACATCTTCGTACACACATGTTCTAGCACGTTTTGCTGCAGTTCCTACATCGATTCACGATTTTTTATAATGGTTGATAAACTGCTGACAGCAATACCGAATATTGCTGCAATATCTTTTTTTTTTAACCTTTATCAACTTCTTGCAACACTTTAATTTTTTCTGTAATGCTTAAACACTTTCGCTTCGTCATTCTGCGTAAACTGACCGTTTTTTTTAAAAACAGGTTTCTATTGCAATTTTCTGCTTTAAGATGCCCATTAAGAAAAGACGTCATTTAAACATAAAGGGAGTCGTAAACTTGACAAAACCTTTACAATTCTTGGAAAACTTTCTATGACTGTACCGGAAGAACTTTAATAGACAATATTTGGGTACGAAGTTCCCAAAACCATTAAGATTTTCATAGATTTTATTTTTTTTACTCTAAAAAATTCGTTAAATAGAAATTTAATTTCGCTATTTGGAAACAATTTTACGTGTGTTTTTGGTTAAAGGTGCAGCGTGTAGCGCAAAATTTCGTTATATAGAGAAATTCGCTATATAGACGTTCGTAATATGGGAGTCTGACTGTATTTCTTTAAGAAAAGACAAACGAGTTTTGATTCTAGAATCGAGAATCGAAATCCAGTTCTGGAATCGAGAATCGAAATCCGATTCTAGAATCGAGAACCGAACTCCGATTCTAGAATCGAGAATCGAAATTCGATTCTATAATTGAGAATCGAAATCCGATTCTAGAATCGAGAACCGAACTCCGATTCTAGAATCGAGAATCGAAATTCGATTCTATAATTGAGAATCGAAATCCGATCTAGAATCGAGAATCGAAACCCGATTCTAGAATCAAGAATCGAAATCCGATTCTAGAACCGATTCTTGTGGAATCGATTCTTTTCAGAATCGAGAATCGATTCTCAAAATTTCCGATTCTTGATAGCACTACTGCGTTCTCTTGGGGTTTGTATGGGTGCACTAAAGGGTTGCCTAACGGGGAGGCGTGTTACATACTCCCCCTCTGGATCTTACCGGCGTCCCGACGTAGATCTAGGAGTCGTGGGTGGATTTTTCATGGGTCGGCCCCGTTTTCTTATAGGTTGGAGAGCCGTAGGAAGGTTGTCCGTGGGCCCATGGTACGGGCGCAAGGCTGAGCTGTGGTAGGTCGCCGTGACTAGTCCTGGGTTGTTGGGGCTGGTTACCTCATATGTGGTCGGCGACTTCTGGTGAAGAATCTGGTATGGACCATCTCTTTAGGTTCGAATTTGGATGTCGTGCCCTTGGCTGCGTGGCTGAGAGTGTGCGAGGTGACTAATACTAAGTCCCCTGGTGAGTATGTAGTTCCTTCTTGCCGACTCCTGTCAGCATATTTCTTGCTTGAGTCCTGCTGTTTTTCCGTGAGGAGTTTAGCTTCTCGCAAGGTATTTGTGAGGTTTTCCGCTTGTATTATCGCCTTCTGATCCCTGGTAACGTCATCTGGAGTCCAAAGTTCAAGAGCTGCTGATTTACCCGTGGTTTGGCATCTTGCCGTATTCACTGCAAAACGTATGACTGGTAATTTTTGCGACCATGTGTTAGGTGCTTTTTGCACGAGAATTGCGAATTAGGCTTTTTGGTTCCTGTTTTTCCTTTCCACCGGGTTTGCCTGCGGATGGTAATACGGAGTCAAGCACTGTTTAATGTCCCAGCAATGTGTGACATATTGCATTATGTTGCTAACGAACTGAGTTTCGTTGTCGCTACTATCGCGACGGGGAGTGCCATACCGTAGGAATATCTCGGTGATTAGCTTCTGGGCGCATGTAGTTGCGCCTGCTTGTATTAGAGCAAAAGTCTCGACTCAGCGGGATGCGATATCTTCAACGATGAGGATCCATTTTTCTTCAGTTGGCGCCTCGGGCAAGGTACCGAAGAGATCGATGGCTAAATGTTCGAAACGTTGGAATGGTGTCGGAGTTTTTAATAGGCTGGCTGATTTCATGTTGCTGGCCTTGAACTTCTGACATTCGATGCAGTTTTTTACATATTCCGGGATATATTTTTTCATGCGGGTCCAATGGTATCTCGCGGATATTCGGTGGTCGGTCCTCTCACCCCCGTAGTGTGTAGCTGTCGGGGCGTCGTGGTACTCCTGCAGGGCCCTCTCTTGCTCCTGGGTTGGAATCACTAAATGCGCATCCTCGGATTCGGAGTCCAGAGAGTATCTGTATGGGATGCCCTGGGCCATCAAGTATCCTCGTAAAGTCCAGCGGGTGAAGCCGGTGGGAGCCGGCCCTTGGGCCTCGAAACATTGGATGATTTTCTTTAGTTCTGGGTCGTCCGGCTGGGCGCGGCGGATGTCTTCCGCGGGTCGCTTTGTAAAATCTATAACGATACGCCGTTCGTGTGTAGCGCGCAGGGGGAGGGGCGACAGGGTAGCGGCCACCACGTTCACCTTACCTGGCGTGTGAAAGATTGTGAGATCGAATGCTTGCAGGGAAAGCGCCCATCTGGCGAGGCGTTCCTACGGCGTTCTCAAGGTCATTAACCATCGGAGGGGCTGGTCGTCGGTGATTGGCTTCACGGTGGCCGCGAAGTTCGGTAAAAACCTCCTGTACCAGAATATAGTTTGCAAGAAGGCCTGTAGGGCCTTCAGTCTTCGTGGCTGTGGGAGCCTGGTGATGGTGTCGGTTTCTCGGGATCTACGCGGAGTCCTTCAGGCGTAATCAGGTGCCCTAGATATTTCATCTGTGTGCGGGAGGATCTGTATTTTGTGCGCCTGGCGTGGAGCTTGAATAGGATCAATCGCTGGAAAACTTGTTCGAGGTCCTGGAGGTACCCCTCGGCGGACTGGGAGAGCACACTTATGTCGTCCAGGTAGGCTAGGACGGAAATGTCCTTGAGCCGGTCTTGAATCAATCCATGCTTCTCTGGAAGGCGGCAGGAGATCTCTTAAGGCCAAAGGACATCCGGTTGAATCGGAATAGTCCGAATGGTGTGATAAAAGCTGTTTTATCCTTGTCCTCGGGTCACACCGCGATCCGCCGATACCCGGATTCTAGATCCAGAGTGCTGATGACAGATGCGCGGGCGGATTAAATTCGAAATATAAACTTTAAGTTACATTTTGCGAAAGGAGTTTTTAATATTGCAATATTATTACACATAGCAATGTATCGAGTAACTAGTAACGCAATAATTATGTTTCAATCATTTTGTACATAATGATGAGTCTCTTGCAGCATGCACCATTTTCATCTACATCTGTAAGTTATTTACATAATAAAAAGAACTTTTTTTGTTACAGCTGTTACAAGATGAAATACGTCTTATTCAAATGGATTTTAATTGTTGTTTCGCAGTACTTGGTACGTTGTGAGACAACTTGCAAGTATAATTTCTGGAAAATAATTGAATGTGAAGGAACGTGTGCCAGTAGCAACCATTTCGAAGATACAGTCCAACGATGTGCAGAGCAATACCATGTCACCTTGGACAGCATCGTAGAATTAGAGTTGAAAGACATCAGCCTTAATTGTTTTCGTCCGATTCTAGATAGTTTACAATCTTTAAGGACATTTACTATTGAAATAAGAGATGACGTAAATTTACCTGCCAGAATTTTTCAAAATCTAACTAACCTTCGCAAATTAACACTGAACGTCACCTTCCTGAGCGATATTGATCCCAAAGCGTTTTCCGGTCTCAACAATTTAAATAATTTAATTTTAGCTGATAATAAAATTGAAAATGTGTCGCCAGGGGTATTCGACCAATTAACTTCACTCTCGCATCTGAATATAGAAAAAAACAGATTAGAAGAAATAATAGCAGATACTTTTGGAAATTTGCAAGGTTTAACTTCCTTGACATTAGCTGAAAATATGATAGCTACTTTAGATAAAGATGCTTTCAAGGGGTTACACTGTCTTACATCACTCAGTTTAGGAAGTAATAGAATCGACCATTTACCTGAGGGTGTTTTTAGAGATTTAACCAATGTTGTGGTACTTCGTATGTATAAGAATAGAATTAGAGAGCTATCGAGTACGGATTTATCAAATTCACCTAATTTGGAAATTTTGGATCTCGCTAGTAATAGTATTACTGCAATATCCCCTGATTTCTTTGCAAACCTGTCAAGTCTAGATTTCTTGCAGTTATCAAAAAATTTCTTATTTGAGTTAGAACCTGGAACATTTAAAACATTGAAATTACTGAAAGTGCTGTATTTAGACGGGAATCAGTTCGAAAATATACCACCTACATTATTGGAAGAAAATCGAGAACTGGAGTTGATCTCGTTGGAGGACAATAAATTTAAATCCGTCACAAGGGCGTTTTTCAGAGGTTTAACTAAGTTGAAACTGCTGAACCTTGAAAGAAATATTATAACAGAATACTTCGAAGATGCTTCTTTGCTCTTGCTTTATGACCCAGATCAAATAGCGTTGCCCTCAGTAGAAGAACTCGACTTCAGTGACAACTCCATTAATGTTATACGAGAAAATAGATTTGAAGGACTAACTACATTAAATCGTTTATATTTAACTAATAATAACATTACTGATATCGAAACTGACGCCTTTACATGTTTATCCAAATTAGACTTGCTTGATTTGAGTCATAATCGCCTTAGTACACTTAAAGCTGGCATGTTTAAGGGACTATCACAATTGACTAGCTTATACTTGAGGTTCAACAAAATCAGCATTGTTGAAAACGATGCTTTCAGCGAATTACAAAATTTAGAAGAATTATTATTATACAATAATTTTATTAGTAGCATTGATAGCCTTGCATTTAATAAACTATCACAACTAGAACACCTGGCTCTAGGTAATAATACTATTACTATAATTGATAACGATGCCCTCAGTAGGTTGTTAAACCTCACGGTATTATCATTGGACAGGAATAAAATCAATGCTATTGGATTCAATACCTTTAAAGGACTTAAAAAATTAAAAATTCTAAACTTGATGCACAACAATATTGACAATATTCGACCTGAACATTTTGTTGAATTACCAAATTTAGAAGAATTGATATTAGACGGAAATCCTATAGATCGTATTCTCAAAGACACGTTCAGTAAATCACCACACTTAAAACATTTGGAAATCGAGAATAATAATATAAGTGCCATTGAAATCGGTGCTTTTAATGGGTTGTCAAATTTGGAGGTACTTCTTCTAGGCGATAATCAAAATAGTATTATAACATCTAATACCTTCAAGGGACTACTAAAAGTTAAGGTGTTGCGTATCAGTAATAATTATATCACCGATATTGAACCTAATAGTTTTAAAGGATTATCAAACTTAAGAAACTTGCTATTAGGTAGAAACCGTATAGGTATAATTTATAAAGATACTTTTAGTGAACAGTCAAAACTAATGCAATTAGATCTAAATGGAAATAACATAATAACTTTCGAAGTCGATGCTTTTAGAGGGTTATCAAGCCTAAATCAACTACTAATAGACAATAATAAAATTGATAATATTCGATCTAATACTTTTAAGGGTTTATCAAAAGTGAAGGAGTTGCATTTCTATAATAGCGATCTAACTGATATTGAACCCGATGGTTTTAAGGATTTATCTAATTTAAGAGAACTACATATTAGTGCAAACCGCATGCATACCATTCGCAGAAACACTTTCCGAGGGTTAACAAACTTAATACAATTACGTCTAAATGCTAGTAGTACAGCGACCCTGGAAGCAGCTGCTTTTTATGGGTTATCTAATCTAGAAGTGCTGCTGCTACGCGGTGCCCAAATTGGCGTAGTTCGATTTGATACCTTCAGAGGTTTATCGAAATTAAAGAAATTCTTTTTGGGTGGTAACCGTATCACCCACATTGAATCTAGAGGATTTGAAAGCCTTCAAAACTTGGAGGTGTTAGTGTTAATTGGAAACCCTATAGATATAATTCACAAGAACCTCCTTGGAAAATTACCAAAATTAAAACAATTGTCTTTAGGGGAAAATAATGTCACCACAATTGAAGCTGATGCATTTAGAGAGTTGTTAAACCTAGATATTCTCGTAATAAGTCGTAACTATATTCAGTTTATTCGAAATAATACTTTTAGAGGATTGTCAACGTTGAGGATGTTGAGTGTAAGTGATAACAATATATTCAATATTGAACTGGATGGGTTTAAAGGATTATTAAACTTGAGGAGACTGCGATTAAACGGAAATCATATTGGAATTATTTACAAGAATACCTTCAGTAAATTGTCCAAATTAGCACAATTAGATCTTAGTGGAAATAATATAGTTTCTTTTGACGCAGATACTTTTAATGGATTATCCATTCTACAAGAACTGGAGTTACGCGATAACCATATTGACGTAATTCAATGTCAAATGTTCATGGGATTATCGAATTTACAGAAATTGCGTTTGGACAACAACAATATTGCTGTGATTGAATCGTGTGGGTTTAGAAAGTTGCCACACCTGGAGGTATTGGCGCTAACTGGAAACCGTCTTCATATAATTCACAAGAACGCGTTCGGTGAATTATTAAAACTAAAACAACTGTTTTTAAATACGTGCAATATCGCCTTAATCGAAACTGATGCTTTTAGTGGCTTGACGAACTTGGAGCAATTACATTTAAGCAATAACAATATTGCCGGGATCCGATCCCATACATTCAGGGGATTATCAAAATTGCAGAATCTGAATCTGAACAATAACTGTATTACAAATATTCAGGTTGATAGTTTTAAAGGATTAACAAATTTACAGATGTTGCAACTAACAGGAAACCGTATTAGTGCCATTTATACAGACGCCTTCAGTGAACTACGTAAATTAAAAATATTGTTTTTAGATGGAAATGTCACCATAAGTGTAGTTAATGATTTTGAAGGGCCGGATCTTTCTTTTTCTTCGCTTACTTCTTCCTCCATTTCTTCTCCTACCTCTTATTCGACTACTATTATTGCTTCTCCTAGTTCTACTCTTTTGACGCCTACTTCTCGTCCGTTCCAAAACTTTTCTCAATCGTCTTCCTCTTCTTCTTCTTCTTCTTCTTCTTCTTCTTCTTCTTCTTTGCAGCACTTTTCTTTCTGTCGACTTTTTGAGTTTTGTGTAAGCGCCTGGTGTATTAAGTCAATAATAAAATGTTTTAGCTAACAAGGCCAGAATGTCATTTCTACGAGATTTCGAAATTCGGGCTGCCTGATGTGACCCTTTCCCTTATAAATTATTCCAGCCTACCATAAATTCAATATTTTCAAGGTCGTTGACAACTTTTCTTCAATCAAAAATAATTAGATATGTGTATAATCAAATTTAAAGATATTCAGCCTCACTATGATATTTTGAAATCCAATCACTTAAACTTGTACAACTAACGTGGTAAAAGTTATTGCGAAAAGCCACTTCTTCGAAACAATAGAAATTCCCTCGCTAAAACTGTTAAACTTTTGTGTACCGGGTGTCCTAAAAAATTTTATTTTTTCATTGTGTCTTCGTTTCAAATAAGTTATAAGTAGATAAATATTTGATGTACAATAATTATAAGCTACATTTTCAAATTTAAAATTGGCGAATGTATGTAGAGACGGCTGCTTTTAAAATACTTTCGTGTGAAGACACTTTCAATCCTGCTCGTAAAATTCCTATATGGGATAGCTATCATGTTTTATTTCTACTGAATATTCAAAATGACAAGACAATCAAAATATAAAAAAATTAAATTAACAGGGTAACGAAAAGTTCAAGAAAGTCTTATTAACTGATGACATAACTATTAGGAAAGGAAATATTGGATTTGAATTGTTCTCTTAATGGGATTTTTTGTTACCCAACACTAGCATTATTACTGCAATATCGTAAAAACTATATAATACCCGTAATTGAAGATGTATATAGTTTCAAAACTATGCAACGGATTTTAACCACCTTAGACCCAAAATATAATTATGTGAAACAGGACTCAGCCGTCTGAATATCAAAACATAATAGATATTATATGACTAAATATGTTATAACTACAATTCGCCTTTATCTCTTATGGTCATGCAAATTTATGGAAAAGGTATTGCTTACTGAATATTTGTTCTAAAAATGCAACACTGACATATTGTGTGATATCTAGTGCGTGGATATTTTAATATTTTACATGAAATTTACGAACAAACTATAGGAACGGAACCTCGTCGTCTATAGAGGAGCATCCGCTTAGCGGTAACTCTAGTTTATATTTGGAAATATAAATTTTCAGAACTGAATTAGTTTATTACTACATTTTGCTCAATAAAACACTTCCCACAGTCTCAATTTTTACAGTTAATTAATTCAGCCAAATATAAAACCTATAGGATACATACAGCGTGCTTCACATTTTTATTAAATCCGGCGAGTTTATGATGACGTAGTTTGCGGTAGTAGTATAGAGACAACATTGTTTACAATGTTTTCTTGTGTATAATATTACATTTAAACTGTGGAATATAATTGTAGAATAAACAGTATGAAGCTCTACTTGCAATGGTCAACATGGAACGATGTCGATTGTTATAAATTTTGGTTTTGTAGCAACTTGTTCTAATTCTAGTATAACAGTAATGCAAGTTTGTAGAATTATTTTTTCGTTCTAATTAGTACTGTAGTTATAATACTTATGTCGTATTTATAATATTTAAATTAATAAAATATTGCCTTTTATATCTATAAATAAATGTCCTTGTATTAACTACTAACAGCAACCGGTTTAAACTTTATGATGTTACCGAGAAGCAAGTAATATTTAGAAGAGGCGGAAGATACAACACTCTATAATAGCAAACTTTGTTTTTCTGAATAGATACGATGGGTTAATTTTTTAATCAACTACATGTTAGTAAGAAAATAACCTTTAATAACGTATAGCAGAGGTTATTTAACTCCTAAATCACTTAGTAATAGTAGAATATTTTGGACAGTTTTGAAACCACCGCCCCACCACTAACCTTGAAGTTCAAGGTCAAGGCTAAAGCTTTAGCAGCCCCCTTCCCTATCCTTGAATTCTAGGTTAATTCAAGGCTATAGCAGGCCTCGCACCACTATCCTTGAATTCAGAGTCAAGGTCTACCAGCACCACTGAACCATCAAGGTCGTTGTCGAAGGTCCCAAGGTATACCAAGGTCACAAACAACTGAAACGGGGGATTTTTATATATTTTTTATTTTACGAAACTGTATCCACACTTTTAAGAGGTTTTTTGGTGTAGCGTCGTAAAAGCTTCTCATTTTCAGAACCCTTAATGTATATGGTATCAGCATCGTTCACCAGGTGTTGTAGCATTTTTGGAAACATGTGGGTAGGTGTAAATTCCTCCTCCAAATGAATGTAGTGATGATTATTCATTAACCAGTTGCTTGTTTCTGCAAATTTTGTGGTAATGTAGACAACGGAAAAAGGGCTCTGAAGATGTAATAGGAAATGGTGTTCCCGTCCGGTCTAGGACGTTTGAACGCGGTCGTTTGAATGCGGCCATTTGAACGCGGAGACATTTGGGCGCAGGTACCTTTGAACGCATGTACCAAACTTAAGTACCCAAAACTATACTAGGGGGGGGGGTAGAAAATTTAAAAATAATTAAGGTTTTGTGCCTAGGAGTGCTTGCAAGATTTCGAAGAAATGCTGCCGTGGGAAACATAAAGAGTTTCAGTTGCCACCCCCGCTCTTGGAGGGTTAAAGAAACGAGGCAAGAAGACCCACGAGAGGAAGGCAGTTCACTCCAGCTTTTGGTAACAGCCTGTGTGTTAAAATTATATTCCTGTGCCTGCGTCAATGCAGTTGTAAATAAATGTAAATAAAACTAGTGAGACTTATTATTTCTTAGTTAAGCATTATACTCATTAACTAAAGTTTTCTTAATAAACTGATGATGTAGACAGCTTCTTTAAGAAGTAAAATCCCCTAAAGAGGATACCCTGAAAAAGGTTTTTTAGACACGAGAAAACAGCAGTTTATTATTTGCAAAACTTCAGACTGGCAATGCTTAATTCCATAGCTTAGTTCAAAATTATTTTGTGTATCAAATCCTAAAACTAAAGCCTTAAAAGTGAAATGTCTCGATAACGGTGGCTTATCAAAAAGAAACAATACGACTTATTTTCTATATTTTTACATTAGAATCCAAGTTTCACGTTACATTTTTAAAATCCCGTTTGTTAAAAAAATAGAAGGTGAAGTCGCCTCCAATTTCTGATCTTTGGTTACGCTAAAAGGTGTGGTTTACTAAAAGAGTAAATAAAAAAAAAATTAAATTTATTACTATTGTGTGTTTTGGAAATATTTACTTCTTTAGGGCTGTTACTTTTTAACAAAGTTGTTTAGACTATACGTTTATTAAAGAAACCCTAATTATTTGTTAATTCTTTACCACTCAGTATAGTTATGGATATTTAATTATGGGATACCTTATATAGTACACAGAAGTATCGCGGCAAATGTCGTTTATTAGTCCAGCGAACGTTTGTTTCTGTCTTATAAAAATTAAATCTATACGAGCACAATTAACTGTATGTTTTAAATATTCGGTGTGCTATCGCAATCCTTATTAAAAAATTATTGCATAAAATCATAACTGAAGTATATAAAGTAGTATAGTATAAAGAAGTATATTTTAACTTTGGTGAATAAACTCCAAAAAAATCTTTCCCTGAAAATTTCTACTGCAGCTTCTTGTTGAATGTGAAAATTTAAGAATTACTTTTCCGATATTAAAAGGAATTATACAGGTTTATTCAAAAGTAAGAAACAAAGTTAATACACTTTTCTTTACCGCGTTGATTCGCGAACACACACTTGGACACGTAAATTGATTTAAATTTCGAATCAATGTCGAAATTTAGAAAATAATATTTACAAAAATTAAACTTTGCGGTAAAAAAAAGGGTGTGGATAACTTGATAGTAGTGCTCTTTTATTAATAGTAGTTGCTGACATAAAAGTAGCTTTTTCCTTGTGAAGGGAGATTAGCTTTCGTTCTACGATTTCCAAAGGATTTTATTTTTTGTCTGGATGTTTGGTATTTAAATGTCGAAATAGCTTCTTTTGACAACATTTCTCGACAAAGTACGCGCTGGGGTTTCTGGGAAATAACGGTAAAACCCCGTCTAAGATATTCATGGATGTACAATATACTTTTCTTTGTATTTTTGTCACTGCCAGACTTGGAAAATTCTAATGACCGTTTAAAATGTAGCCATCTTTAACAAAACAAGTATAGCTCGTACTGAACGTTAAATATGTATTATTCATTTATTGCACTGAACATATAGGCAGCAGTGCAGCACATAATTTTGAAATGATGGCTAATCTCATCATCATTAGTCGCCGATTCTAAATAAAGTTGAGTACTACAAGAGGAGGGTCGCAGGAAAAATTTTGTCCAAGAGGGGGTCGCGCTTAAAAAAGTTTGGAAACCACTGATTTAAAGATTTCTCTTTTTCCTATTGTTAGTTTAGACTTCAATACCTTATTCCTACTATTGTTTTCCGCTACAATCTTTCCTATTAGCCACTGGTTATAGTGTCTTATATCTTCTCTACTCCTATTTCTTATTTATCTGTGTAGATCTTCATATTCCAGTGTATCTGCTTCATTTCTTCGTCGCAGCTGTTTTCTCGTTTCTCTTAGCTTTATTATTTTACTTGTTAATTTATTCTCATTCACTTGCGTTTTGGTGGGCCCTATACTTTGGTGTGCTGTGTTCATTGCCTTCTTAGGATTTTCTTGATGTTATTACTTGACATGGCTTCAAAGTCTTAGTTCTGTAATAGTTCCTTCACCGTTTTAGCGAATGTTGTTTTATGTCCTCTAATCTTATTTATATCACTTTCTATAGCTTTTCGGCTGCCTGTTATGATTTTTCGCTTTCATCCTTAACATTGTTTTTTATTCTACTTCTGATTAATCGATTACCAGTTGGTAAATTGTTTATCACCGACACATCTTGTATTATTTTTCTGCTGTTTGATATAATAAACTCTATTTCGTTTTTAGTTATGCCATGCGGGCTTTTCCATGTCGACTTTCTACTTATCTTCTTTTTGGATCAGATATTCATTGCATAGATATAGTTTGTTGTGGTTAAGAAAGTTTAATACAGCGTTTCCTGTATCGTTCCTGGTTGCTATTCCATGGTTTCCTATGGAAATCATAAACCGAATTAAGAAGGCAAAGTAAGTGGTACGTTTATGTTGACCCTAATGGTAGAGTAATAATCGAAGAAAGTTTTATTGACTTCATTCAACCTTATGAAGAAACAGAATGTTTAATGACTGAAATTTTAAATAATTTAAAAATTAACAAATAATATAAATATACTTGATGTCAGACGTCAAGGTTACGACAACGGTGCCAACATGGCTGGCAAATATACAGGGGTAAGAGCAGAAATTAATAATTTGGCTTTATTTGTACCTTGCGCCGCACATAATCTAAATTTAGCTGGGTTTCCTGCTATATTTACAACACCCAAACTGGTTTCTTTTTCTTAGTACCGTCATAGGCTAATAAATACCTAGACGTCTGGCCAATGTATTCATTTTATGGGTTAGTGTGGGACCTGTTCTAACAACGGCGCCACCGTCGGTCACAATGTCGTAACAATCAGCGCGCTACGTCCTGTCAACATTATGAACTGAGTGAGAACTCAGGTACCTAGGCACGTCTTTTCTCACTGCAAAATTAAAGCTTATAGATAAGGCACGTAGATAAAGATTTCAAATTCCCCAAAGCAT
>JABXWE010038282.1:0-11511 GCA_014611495.1 Limonius californicus
TAATATTGAATTTTAAAACTATTTGATTTGGCATCAAGTTCAGATTTGACCAATGATAATTATAGATATTTCATACGTACCCTGAGAATTTTAAGAGTTTTATGCAACATTATAAATCTTTAACATTTACCCTGTTAATTTACCAATTTTAGAATATTTTATGATTAGTATATGTACATTCTATAACTTTTTTTAATTAATTTAAAATTAAAAATATCTTACAATAATTCAAATGAAAAATATCATACCAATTAAATTAATAATTTCTAATTTTCATAAACTTATAAAAATAAGAAGCGAAATAGCTCATAGCAATTTTACGACACCAATAATCAGGGCTTTATCATAGCATTTGAGGCACCTGCCAATGTAGAATTTTAAACCAGAGCATTAATATTATAAATAAATAAAATAAGAAGTAGCAACTTGTTATAATTCATTTAATATTAATTTATTTTATTTAATAATTTGGTCCGGCCCTTGACTCGAAGACAGAATGATAATTTGGTCCCAGAGCTAGGAAGGCTTGCCCATGCCTACGTCTACATATTCAGTTGTCCGCTTGCTTTATGAAGGATAGATGACTGTTTCCGGCAAGGATGCCTAGTAGCTGTCTAAATTTCTCCCTTGTTAAATTTAGGAGTTCTTTTGTCGCTTTCTTAGGTGGAGTTCTGATCAGGGTCTTTGACTGCCTTAACCCAGGGTGGTCGTCCCAATAACCAAGATGCGTTTTTTAGCCATTTTCTGTTTGCTCCCTAGCGGTAGCATTGACTATTGTGAAGGTTGGTTCTGGGCCCAGACACTGTGTCTCGCTTCCAGCTTTCGCTTGTCGCTTGTTCAGTGCCATATTTTCCTTTTTGTCCTGGCACTCATGCCAAACTGTTTGCTATTTTACCCCAGTTCACCAAAGTTCTTATGGCACTCTAGGGCTAGCCTAGATTTGGACAGTTATTCTGAAAGCCGTTTGAGCGCCGCCTGGATGCCCGACATGATATAGATTTTCCTTTTCATATACGTCCTCTGTATCATCATTTGAGCACAGGTGAGGAGCGCTAGTGTTTCTACTTGGAAAAGAATAGCATAACTTCCCAAGTTTATGCTTACATCATTGCCCGTTTTAACTTCAAGTCTGCCAATCCTTATCGAATTTTGAGTTTTTGATGCGTCTGTGTACCCGAAATGTCCAATGGCATTTACTAGCGGCTCATCTTTGCTCCAGTCATCCCGCGGTGGTATGACCACTTTAAACGGCTTTCTGGAATCAAAGATTATTCTGTCCGACGTAGTCTTCTGGCAGGTGTTTAAAGATCTCAGTATGGGTTTGGGGGGATTTCCGTGTAATTCCCGAATCCATTCGTTCTCAGGCAATATGACATCAGTTTTTCCTCGGCCTTCACTCTTAGGTGAAGTGGTGGCAAGTCCAAAAAGTCTTCTAATGCGGCGTTGGGGTGGTGGACATCGCTCCCGTTATGCTCAGGCAGGACAGGAAGGCTTACTTAGCCTCAAAAACCGCTGCCATAATATATAGTAACATATCCCCGTATTCACCGAATGGTTGGATTTTTGGATGCGTTTGTAAAAGCGCTACAGAATCCAGTTTTGTCTGTGTTATTTTACTGGAAAATTCTTTATGAAGATTTACAAAAAGCATGAACGTCAACGTTAAATAATGGTTAAACTGCCAACAATAATGCTCAACTATACCTCAGAAAATTTTAAAAACTATATTATAAATAATATCTGTAGTCGCGTGGTTATCTAAACAAACTATTTTGTTAACCGTGTATTCTTATTTTGCCGTTAAGGCTTGCCGTTGGTATAAAATTTGAATTTTTATTTAATCCTTATGCCTCCTCTGGTCTACTCTTTAAAACACAATTTTATGATGGATTATAAATATGCTATTAGTAACGTACATCAGAAATAATGTAATATTTAGTATATTTGAACCCGTTCTCCAAATGTGCATGTGCTTCTTCTGCTTTTCCAGCGCTCACGCCTACTCTGTAGACGTTGTGAATTTGGTACCCTTCGCTCATGGTATACTACCTAATTTTTAAAAACACTTCGCTCATTTCTTATCCAACGACCCACCTCATTCCTCTTTCCAGTATAAACGTCTATTATGAATTGTTGATTGATTCAGAATTACAAAACTTCGAAATTAAATGTTTATGGTGGATGCTAGCGAACTGCTAATAGACTTCCAGGGTTCAATTCCCAGTACCGGTAGCGGGCGTTCTTCTTCACAAGATGGCAAACCAGCGAGGTAGTCTATCTAGCACATCTTTTCTAGAACAGAAGTGTTTCTCCGCCATGCGATTCGTAGCCTATGTTTAACTGCAGGTCCTCTATGTCTACAGCACCAACACAAGAAAAAATACTGATACGTCTCTAATGAGATACACAGCACTCGAAGAGATGTAAAAAAAGGCGTACAATGTTGCTGGTATTTTAGCGCCAACGTTGTTTTTTATTCCACTGCGCAACAATGAAAATAGAAACCAAAATGGAATCTGATACCTACTCACAATAGTTGAAGAATGTCGTTGCAAGGCAACGGTTTAAATTTGGCGTTATTAATGAGTCAAGATGCTCGACTAGGTATTGCGTGGGACGTCATTTTAGAAGCTGCATATTGTGTGTAGTAGTATCAGGAGTATAAATTCCCCCATCTTAATGGAGCAATAAATTACATTACGCTCGATTCTAACTTTGATAGTGTCACAGCACGTTATTGAATCATGAGTCCTGCCGGCCACGGCCTGTGATGTCACCCGGTTACAGGTCACAGGGATCGAGGTGTTGGTGTAATTACCGGTTAGACACGTCCTCCTGATTCTATTTCTTCCTCCACTATCTTCCGATGCTGTTGCTGATAATGGATTTATTACACATTACGACGTGCACGTCGATCGATAACTACCTGAAGACGTGCCTCCAAATTGGAATTTCTAATACGTCTAATGCTCGAAGGGTCCAATTTCGAACGCAACAGACACTCGACGCTTCAGAATCGGCGCCGCTGAAACGTCAAACTGTTCAATTTAAAAAAGAATGCAAGTAGATGCTCGGAGCAGCGTTGACGTTGTCTCGTGGAACTGCCAATAATTCGCCTAAGAGATTGCCGCTTGGATGTCGATATTTTCAGGAATAAATAAAACATGATGTTTGTTATCCCCTAAAAAACAAACGACAGATTTGAAGACTGACTAGAACTGTTAATGCATGTATTTGCCCTGACGGAATGTATTAAATCATAGATTTCATATGAAAGTAAATGCGAGTTTCCTTTCTAAATTGTAACTAGATTACTGCTAGGCACTGAAATGTATCGAGTAAACAATCTGATTATTATACAAGAAACTAATTCGCAGATGCTGAAAAATTAATTACTTTGCCAGACTTTAGTAACACAGCAAGCAGTCTTAACCCATTTCTTATCCCGTGTGTAATGCAGACCACAGCACAAACAGGCAAAAACTAAACAAAAAGTAATGAACCCAAGTACATATCCTTATATTTTTACACTTCTTAATTTCAAATTGTAATAAATACACATATGCAAATTGAAAGCGCCAGCGTGATCCAGTGGTTACTGAGCTCCGATACAGGAGGTTGGGAGTTCAAATCCACAACCTGATAGGCGGCCTGCCCATTTGCTTTAAATAATTGGGTACCTGCGTTCAAA
Source organism: Limonius californicus (assembly GCA_014611495.1). Taxonomy (NCBI): domain Eukaryota; kingdom Metazoa; phylum Arthropoda; class Insecta; order Coleoptera; family Elateridae; genus Limonius; species Limonius californicus. Next base: position 3,692 of record JABXWE010038282.1, read on the forward strand.
TTAACAAGGGGTAATAGAGGGGTTGCTAATGCACGATGTCCACCACATCAACACGTATCATAAATTTGGTGTGAGATCAAGCATACGGATGCTCTAGCATTTCATCTTGCAGGCTAAACTCCTTCATGCGGTGTAGAGCCTCGCCATTATTATTATATGCAAATTGAAATTCTTTAAAATTATTGAAAATCTCTGCAAGTTTACAAAAAGAAAGTATAACATTCTAATAATCTGCCATTTACGGGTTTCCACGAAACGTAACCAGAATCGCAAAACAAGGATTTTTAAATCGAGAAGAACGAGAAGGTTCGGATAATTTATATGTTCTAATCCACGCTTTTGACTGAGCTAAATCTTCATCGAAGATGCTGAAGGCAGAAAACAAATTGGTAGATGTTTTCATGAAAAGTTCAAATACAAAGAAGCTTTACAGATTGAGACGCTGGTTCTACTCCCGGTAGCAGTGCTGACAGTCTTCAGCAGAAAGTGCCTTCAACTGTTTCATCAAGACTTTTTGGATGTTGTCCACAGTTCCAAAATGACGACCCTTCAGGTGATCTGCTAGTTTCCGATTCAATAGGTCAATCTCATTCCTTTTTAGACATACCTCGTACGTTGTGTGAAAGAGGAAGCACTGCGGCTACTATTTAAGAATTCCTGATACCAATTATGAAATATTCGAGTACTGTGTTATAAATTAGAAATTACATATGGAAAATTAGATGATATTATTTATTTCACGCTGAGCTATTTTCTTTGTTAACTGAAGTCTTAGCCCTTCTACGGAAATACATCACTTTGTCTTTAACTGATAAACTGTATTGACCTTTTATTTAAAAAAAACTCGAACTATAAAATTGTGTTTAAATATTTGATTAATAAATTAAAGATTTGGTAATTATGTACACACAAACTAAAAGATTTGTGAAAGCCTGCAACTACATTCAAAAAATAAATAAACACATTGGATATATTACGGAGACAATCTGAAATTCTCAGCATTCATAAATTTCGAAGTACTGAAACTGTAACTTTCTGATGTCTAATTTAACATGAAGCAGGTAAATTCTTAAAGAGTACGAATTTATTTGTGGTGTTGTCCTAAAAAATAAGATGAATCTTCAAAGCCAAATGTTCTCAAAATTTTACAAACAACTGATTTGTCCGTAGAAATGTATAATTGATTAAAGTAAATAAATGTAATGTTAATAATCCTCTTTGAAAAGTCGTATAAATGGTAAACGTCCTTAGGGAATTTATTTTAAAATTGGTTTAAAAGGGTTGAAAACCTCTGCGGTATTGCTCAAACTGGAGTTGAATGATATTTCAATTTCTACGTTCATTACAAATTATATTTGTATTTATGTATTACCTATTTACTTTTAACACATAAACGAATATGTCTAATTGTATTTATTTTTTGGATGAATGGTTCATAATCAACGGCGTTCTATGAAACTGTCACTGTCACATCCTTATATCGAATGACAAAATAAATTTTTTAAAGATGACTCTTACTAAATCGTTAAAACGCTTGCGTAATGTAAATTTAAATAGAATAAATACTAATGGCAATATTCGTTTTTCACAAATTGTAAAAAGACGTAAATGACAAACTCAAACTCACCACAATTTGCAAAGAACTTAGATTTTACATTTGATACTTGTTTTGAACAATTTGAATCATTTGTAATTTGTAATAAATACTTTTTAATACTTACCTAATAAAAACTTCTTTGCGAAATCGTTCAATTTGTGGAGTGTATAAAAAGGAAGGCAGACAATCGTTAAAAAATTTAAAAATCACTTTTTTAAATATATGAGCAAAGCAAAGTCGAACCTAGCGGGTGTCCCTTACATACTAGCCATTCATGCAACATGAAACTTAACTAAGTGAAATGCGGTCGTCGCATCAGCCGAGGTTTGACTCCGCAGTCGATTGAGCCGCAATTCGGGGTAACTTCGGCTGACAGCGCTTGTTCGCAATGCCCTATCAAGCCCTCTCCCTAGACTAGGTTTGCTATTAGTAAATATTACTGTAACTTAAAATTAAATTTCTCAATTGTGGGTTTTTACCCCAACGCTATGGTGATTTATGGCAGTCTTCTTCAATAGTATAGTATAGCGTTCATTGTAGACATCAAGCAACGCGTATTTTCCGTTCTTGCAATAGAATAAAGATTAAATGTGTATGTAGTTTTTGAGCTATTTTTGATAACGCGAATTTTCTATAACTCAAATTATTTCTGATTTCCCCTCAACTTTGACTTATCGAGGTTCGACTGTAATATACAGGGCGCAAAACTAACTATTTATACACTGTGATGATTTTGAGTAGAGCATGTCTATGAAACATGGGTGCTATATTATAATTACGCAACTACAGGTACCTAGCGAAAATTTTAATAGCATGATGCATTGAGAACCCTAATATTAAGAGGCGGCTAACAGTAAAAAACAAAATAAAAACATTTATTCCTTGCAATAATGGCAAAAAATGTGATCCTTAAGCTTCAATAGAGACCTTAGGCCTTCTAAACAGTGAATTATACACCCAAAACATTACATTGTTATTACGAATTTCATTTAACGCACTGTCGATTCTAATTGTCTATAAGCATATAATTTCAACATTGTACGCCTGCTGCTTCATAGCCCCCAACGATAAAAATCCAGAGAATATAAATCTGGAGATCTTAGAGGCCGTATGACGGGCCTTCCACGTCCAATGCATTTATCAGAATACTAAAGATTTAATCATGCACTCACTTGCTTTCCATAATCGACCAGATGCCTTGTCGACTATTAAGTGGGGGCATATTCTAATACCTCTTGAAGCCTATTCTCTAAAAAACCTGCGTATTGTTCCGCATTAAACGATTGTTTAAAAATTTCGATTTTAAGCAACTGATTGTTGAAAATGTTTTCTTGAAGCCCGTTTGATAATATTATTAATTAATTAGCTATTAAAACTTTGATTTCATATAGTTTAGTAATTATTTAGAATTTACTCGAGAGGACCTCACCAGCTAAATGACAGAGTTTTCTTAAACAAAACTGAGAAACACCCTGTGTAGTGCCATTAACCGTCTTTACCCTAAACTATTAGAAATTACGGATGAATGAAAATCCAGAACAGTCCCCAAAACACCAATTCTAATACGTCCAATTATTGTTCTATAAATATCCAGGTGATCAAGTTATGAAACCGTGTTCAATACGAATGGAGCGCCTCGTACAATTACCAACGCCTACCTACTTCGACTATTTACATACGAAATGTTTTTACGGCTAACAAAAACCTCGAGCTTACGGATCCCCGAAGATGTCAACACTTTCGAGAAGTTAACAAGGTTAACCGTCCTAACTTTTACTTTACACATTAACCAACTGGGATTGAGCTTATTAAATTTCGGGTGCCCTTTGAGACCTCGCCGTAAATATCATGACTAACGTCGAAATAACACAATAACCCGATTGAATTAATATTTCTCATTGAAGAAACTTCCCACAGCCGCCAGATATGTGGGTTGGTATGTTAAGTTAATCTAAATTCTTTCACGGTTTTTATTAATTCATAGAATAACAAAGTGAGTTCACGATGTCAAATGCACACGCAGCAGCTGCGAAGTGGAGTAGGCGTCGAATTTAGGGTGCCATCGCTCATATCTTATTTTCTGCATCTAATCTACGGCTTCTAAATTAAGACGCACCAATTTACGTTAACCGCGTTAGTCACAGGAGTGCAAACAATTTTAGGCAATTAACGTTTAAGAACAATCGGTAAATATTATTCACACCGAACTTCGAGGAGCGTGTGACTCAGTTTTTTAACTTCTTAATCATGCGGGTTCATTGTTCAACTGTTGTACTGTTGTACTGTAATATAGTTTGCCTTCTGACTAATAAAACCCAAACAATTAAATTTTCATTTATATTATCGGAAATCTCGACAATCGTATATAATACCCTTTTGTCGCATTAAAAGTGAATCACAGTTAATATTTAATTGGACAGGAAAAATATCAAACATTTCCCACAAATTTCCTTCGAAACGTAATTTTCCGAATATTAAACTGGCAAGACGCCCCTCTCTGCTTATGCATCGTTTCTCTATTTTAAATGATGAATCGGCGGCGAATGCGATTTATTCTTGGAAACTTTCGCTTTCGGGCCTCTTAATCAGACCCTGTATACATAATTGAAATTTAGGAATACCACCCGCCTTGACATCTGTTGCTTTAAACCTCAGCTTTATTAACAGCGTAAACATTTTTACTGGGCGTAATGAAAACGAGCGAATTTTATTTCTTGCACCAGAAACTATATTAAACTAAAATAAATATTTTCCTAATTCCGTTTTACACCCAGTCTAGCACCCCAGCTGAATGCGCAAGCACGAAATTAATAATTTAAATCGGTAAAGCAAAAATAAAAAGAGTTCGATGCTGTTGAAAGCTGAAAAATTCCGCGGTCTAATTTTTCCATAAACGCCATACCTGCCATTCTTTTTAGTAACAATAATTACTCAGGTGCAACATTGCCTAAATTCCCTTTTATAATAGGATTAAGATTAATATAATGACTTACAATGACGGTTAAACACTCAGTTTTAATGCCATAATTATAAAATGTCACTGGAACGAGCGGCGAAACGAGGAATTTAAACCTCTCGTTTATTCAAAAATGGAAATGTAATGTCGGAACATTAGGGCTCGTGAAGTCTAAATGTGGCACTCGCTGACATGTGAAAAATTTTTGTAATCTCCAATCGGGGAGAACGGTCTCGGCGCTAAGTAAATTTACTTGTTAGAACATTAAATGAATACTAGAAAAATAAAATGGAGGTCGTTAAACGTAAAAAAGAACTCGTTAACAAAGGCTAGCGATTCCCAGCATACGTGAGCCCGTCTTCTTTTTCGTTTCGTGTTATTTTTCAAAATTCTCATAAAGAGTATTTGCATTGCTATTATCATTTAGTTTGTGCCGTGCTCCCCCTAGATACAAAATTTACCACAAAATATTTTTGGTTAGTCAACTTGTTGAACCGAAAAAGGTATGCTTCTATTAAAAACAAACGAGTAACACGATGAACAAAAAAGCTGGAAAGGTTGTAAATAAAGCGAGGCGAATGAAATTTATACAAAACGCGGGGTCCGTGTAGACTCTGGCCCAATATTTATCAGGAGCAGCTCCCAATTTGAACTTAAAACGAAGTCGAAGTTAGATTGTCTTTATGTTGAAAGTTGAAATATTTAACCGGCAGAGGAACAACAGCGATCACCGACGTAACGAGTAGGAGAGCGGTGAATTATTGAGGAGGGTTATAATTGGGCTGGAACAGATATCAGAGCCACTAATTACAGCGCGGTCTGATAAGAGTCCGTGATAACTCGCATTATTAATTTGTCAGGGCTGTCATGTAGCCGTCGTGTCGCGGTATCTGAGATCAATTGTTGGCCTGCCTCTCGCATTACCCCGGCTGTATTCTCTCGCCCAAAATCAGCAATTGTCTATCCGCAAGGCAATAAATGTGATGGCCCAAAAAAACCAAACCTCTTGCCAAACAGCAACATTAATTATATCGGCTTTCATGCTAAAACAGGAACCAACGCGATACTATTAATAAATACCGAATTTAGGAAAAATTTGGGTCCCGGAAAATCGTGGGCAACAGGAAAATAATCACAATGTTGATTTCTCACGTCCGTCTTTTCTCACAAAGATCTTCAATAATACCCTAATTGCTTTATCCATCTTTTTAGGCTAGCAACCTATAATCTGCCTACAAAATCGCGGAAGAAAATTTAACTAGTTAAAAATTTTGTTGGATAAAAATTTCGCTAGTTGAAAATTCCGCTGCAGAAAAATTCACTGGCTAAAAATTAAGCTGAAAAAACTGGGTTAATTAAAAGTCCCATTGGATAAAACTCCACTGATTATAGTTAGCATCAACTCGGTAAAAATAACGTATAGATTATTATTTATCATTTCGAATGCTTGATAATCGTATCTATAAGTTAATATAATAATAAGATAATCGACATAAGTTTACTGGTGACATTACTATTTTGGCGATTATTAATTTGGGCATTTTTAATGTGATAGGAAATACCTAAGAAAAATATCATTATTCTAATATTTATAGCCGCTAATTTAATTAATACTCACATAAACAAACATGCACAAGTTTGTGGAAATTAAATAAATTTTTTAACTTATACGCAAATAAACTACAAAGAAGACATTATGGAAAGAACACAATATCAAGGAATGTGGCTATTCTAATCCAATTATGTAGTTTGCTTAGTTGCTTCAAGTGTTGTTATTAAACAACAATCTAAGCAACTAATTACTAATACTTGCACATAAAGTACGTGAAAACAGTTTAAAGATTTGAAATTCAATAAACGTAAATGTTAATATGCCACACTAGAAAGTTCTGACCCTGCAAGACTCTTGCAATTCTTATTAAAATTTTACTTCCTTCAGGTAATCACGATTACATTAAAAAATGACACAAATGTTATATGATATGACGCCCATCACTAATTATGATTTGTCTAAAATCGAAACCCACCGCTCATATTTTAACCAAGTCAGATGCCAGTGGGTATTTTTTTAATTTTACACATCGTCCCAAAACATTCACTTTAAGAGGATCCTAAAATAACTTGGCAAGCAAAAATAAAACTTTTTACATCGACCAAACATTATATTCGTTTCTCTGTTCGTCACGGGGCTTAGGGCCATCTACCTTAACGCAACCAACTGAAAAGACAATACGTATAATATACAAAAACCCAAATTGGTAACATAGTGCATTTTTCTGTTTGTAAGATAATCAGATAAATCTTGACCTTGGGATTGTATGCATTACATTCCTAAGAGATGGTAGTTTGTAACAAGGTGAAGAAAGTCAATACAGTATTATGACGCCTGAAAATAATTTCCTATGGAAATTTCTGTAAATTAGATAAGTAATACGTTGGTTAATGTCAGCCTCCCGGAACCTCAATCGAAGATGGGCGGTTCTCAAATAAAGTCAAATAAATAAAGTAATTAACTCCTCGTCAATCACCTGGAAAGGGCGCCACCAGCTTGTAAAAAAAAATACGCTAACATTAACTCAGATGTAGATTGAGTAAGCTGGACCCAGAGTTCTCCACTTACCTAATTAGTCGCTACAAAATGAACAAAAAATAGGGTAACAATAAATAATAAGACCAATTGCAACAACGGTAATTTAATGAGGCAAATAAAACATCAATTAAATTAATCCCCAAGTAACATTTACAATAAATGTGCCCATATGTTCTGGAATCCTGTATAACTACACACTACACGTTCAAGTCACTTAATATAGTGTTTAAAAAAAAATGAAGTAATCGAGCAATGTAAAAATACTGCGTTTTGCAAATAAACCTGCAACGTTTATGAAACAAATAAACACCCTAACCGCTGAAAGTACTTTCATCGATATAAGCGCTCTATAAACACAAAATACCATCGATACAAATCCGAATAAACACAATATTACGGCTCGAGATGACGTACCCTGTATATATTAAGTGATATTTACGTTATAATGTACGAAATACGTAACATGCTAATATATGGATGCATTAAGCTAAACAAGTGATTCGCAAACACATTAAACCATTTGAAATTAACTTATAATAAGTGGACGCGACTGCCTCCCTGGACTTTCCCATACTGGAAACTGTTCATATCATCTTTATTCAACAGTAGAGTTATTTTCCTCAAAACGGTTGTTCAAGTGCTATCCTAAAACCTTGCCTCGTAACGAACAGACTTAC
>JABXWE010038283.1:0-10636 GCA_014611495.1 Limonius californicus
GCTGTGATTGGTTTCCAGGAATTCTTCCGCGTAGCAACTTCTTGGTCCTGGGACGGGCTGGTTGTCTTGACGACGTTTCGGCAAAGTCATATTTGCCATCTTCAGGTTTTGTCGGATAACTTTCTGCTGATGCTTCTTGTAATACGACTGTTGACGTTCGTTTCTGCTGGAGCTATATATACTTCTTGGCCGTTCCGTGTGGTTGCGCTTTGTTGATTTCGCGCTCGGTTGCGTGTGACGGGACCGGCTATGGCTGGAACATTCTGATTTTGTTGAGGTGGATTTGTGTTTTCTTGCTGGTTTCTGTAGTGTATTTGATTTTTGGCGAGAACCGGTTTCCAAGCGGATGGTAGTCTTTGGGTGTCATCACGAGAATTTAGGTTTCTTGGGTGTTTCTCGATTTCTATTGCTTCCCTTATTATTCTTGATTTCAGGTGTCCTATGTTGCCCAGTACTTTGGTTTTTCGAAACCAATTTTGTGAGATGATGTGCTTACGTGTTCTCGTTCTTTTGTACGGCATTTTCGTGTTCTTCTTTTCTCACATTGACTCGTCTATTCGTTTGAGCTATGTATGTTTGATCGCAGTCCCGGCAAGGAATTTGGTAGACCCCTTGATTCTCCAGAGGTATCTTTGTTTTGGGGTTTCGTAGAATGGAGCTGATCTTTCCGCTTCTTGTGAATGTAGTTTCCACATTGTGTCTTCGTAGAATTCTGGAGATACTGTCTGTTGTTCCTTTGACTTATGGCAGATGGGTATTGGATGTAGGTTTTTCTTTTTCATCCTGTGGCTTAACTCGGCTGGGCTTAAGTGTATCATTGATGGTTTGATTCTTGAAGCCGTTTTGTCGCAGAGCTTTTCCGAGTTTCTTCATTTTTTGGTCTACGTTTTCTGGGTCTGCGAGTCGTTGAGAACGAGTGACCAGGGTTTTGACCACTGATCGAAGTTATGCTGGATGGTGGTGTGATTCCGCGTTGAGATAGCGGTCTGTATGAATGGGTTTCCGGTACACCGTGTGGCCTAGGGTTCCGTCCGATTTCTTCTTGACCAAAACATCCAGGAACGGTAGTGGTTTTCTGATTCCATTTCTATCGTGAATTTGATTTTCGGGTGGAGACTATTTAGGTGGTCCAGGAAGTTGTTAGGGTGTGCCTCTCCATGTTGCCAAATAACAAACGTACCATCCACATATTGCAGCCAGAGTATGGGTTTGTGTACTGCTGTTTCAAGTGCTTTTTCTTCCAGGTTTTCCATGAATAGATTCGTTATGACTGGGAATAGCGGAGAGCACATTGGTGCGCCTTATATTTGCTTATACCGTTGGTTGTTGTACAGGAAGTGTGTGTTTTTCAGGCAATGTTTTGTCAATTCCATTATGTGGGCTGGTGGTTCATATTTTTGTTTGATTATGTCCATAGATTCTTCTATGGGAACGTTGGTAAACAGTGACACCACATCGTAACTACTAGTAACTTACTAGTAACCAGCCTGCCTCTACTTTTTCTTTCCTCAGTAAATCGACGAAATGACTTGCGTTCTTAAGGTAAGATGCGGCTTCTTCGTTGTGAGGAAAGCCGCTTTGTTTCGAAGATACAGGGCGTGAAAAATTTTCAACAAAACCATTTTTAATATTTTTCAAATTATTACTGTAGCCGAAATAAAAGTATGGCGTACTATACTGGGCTCACCGAGCATACAATTTAAAAAAAAATGCGTTATCTTTTAACAACATTCAGATTACTAAAAACGGCTGTATTATCCACTAGCAGCTGGCAAGTGCAGACATTGAAAGGAAAATCAGTTTAAACGTGGATTTCATATGAATACGTCCGTGATTGGTCATTTTCTTGAAACTGACGTTTAGTTAATTGACGTGTATTTTCTGTCTTCAATACCTAAACTTTGGTTAGTGAAGTCCTCTATCATGAATCACTATACGAACGCCGAGATGACTGCCTTTATGGACTTGCTGATGGCAATTCATTACAAGCTAGGCGGGTGTACTTTGAACGATTTCCTGACGGTAATGTTCCTGATAGAAAAACCTTCCGATGTATTCATCAACGTCTTCATGAAACAGGCACATTGAAACGAAGTGGAGGACCAGGAAGGCCAATGACAGTAAGAACGGTAAAAGTAGAAGAGAATGTGCTGGACATGATAGAGGAAGATCCACGTACTTCTACTCGAGAAATTGCAAATACTTTGAATGGAAGTAATGGGACTGTTTGGAAAATTTTTAGGGACTATTTGTTGTACCCATACCACATACAACGCGTTCAGACACTTCTTCCTGTTGATTTTCCTTCAAGAAATTCAATAAGAAATTTGCACAATAACCATGTGTGAGCTGAAGAAACTCCACATGAGGTACTTGAAGATCGTTTTCAACATCAATTCTCGTTGAACGTTTGGGTTGGAATTGTGGGCGACTCGCTAATTGGATCGGTATTTCTACCAGGAGGACTTACCAGCGAGGTGTATCGCAACTTTTTGGAACAGACTCTACCTGAGTTTCTGGAGAATGTACCATTGGCAACAAGAAATACAATGTGGTTTATACAAGATGGTGTACCAGCGCATTTTAGTGTGGTTGTGCGTGAGGTTTTATGAGTAACATACGGAGATCGCTGGATTGGTAGAGGTGGACCTCACTTATGGCCTGCTCGAACCCCACACTTAAACCCCTTACATTACATTATTTCCTATGGGGCCATCTAAAGTCATTAGTTTATTCTACTCCAGTGGAAAATGTGGAAGATTTAAGAAATCGGATAATTGCTGGGTGTAACTCAGTAAGAAACGACCCTTGTGTTTTTGAAAGAGTTCGGCAGTCAATGAGGAGAACATTGGATTCTGGCATCGTAGCTGAAGGTAGTCATTTTCAACAGTTCCTGTAGATTAAGAAACTTTACATGTAATTTTTGGTAATATGTTGCTATTGTCGAAATTCTTTTTCGCCCTGTATCTTGGAAACAAAGCGGCTTTTCAAAAATCATCAAAGGACAAAATATTCTTAGAACAGTCCAGGGAATAACCACTTGAATTTTTGTCGAGCTTTTAATAAACACCTTGTATATTGGGTTTGGTAATACAATACTATGTATGTAATTTATCACAATACAGCAATATACCATCTACCCAGTCCCCTTCTCCAAGCCTCTCTGTCTTGTGCCATATGTTCATTCAGTTGTCTTCGTTCTACGGCTTGTCTAATTTCTTCGTCCAGGTGCGTCTAGATTTTCTGCGATTTCTTTTACCTTGTGGAACTCTTTGGAATATACGTAGCGGTCACCGATCTTCGGGCATATTCATTAGGTGTCGAAACCATCGCAAAACTCCGCGTTCTATTCTATCTAGGAGTGCTGCAGTAGCTTTCATTTGATTTCAGGTTACCTCGTTGGTTATATGTTGAAATGTAGATACTCTTGTACTGTGTCTTAGGTAGTCCATTCCTGCTGCGTTTAATCAACGTCTTGTGTCTGCGTTAGTTCTCCACATTTCACTACGTTCAATACGTTTTTTAGTTGATTTTGAAATGTTCCTGTCCCACCATATGGAATTGAGGCAGCTAATTATCTTCTTTCGTTCCGGTATCCGATTTTTGATTTCTCTTCCTCCAAGTCTGTTTATATCCATTATAGCACCAAGGTATTTCAATCCTTCTAATTGTTTAAATGTTGTTTCGTCGTTAATTAATACTTGCCTCGCTATTTACTACCACATATTCGGTGTTAGTTACACTTACATGTAGCCCCCGTTTCTCATATTCATTCGTATCATGGATTCAAGGTCGGATTAATTTTGCGCTAGGATATCCTGATCATCGGCGAAACTAAAAGTAGAAAATCGATAGTCGTTTATAGGCACGTCTGTATTTCCCCAGCTCCGTTTCCAGTTTATTAAAGCCATCTCGACGTACAGGTTAAATGGTGGATGAGATGAACTGTATCCTTGCCTTAACCCTTTTCAGGTATTAATTATATTTGATAATTTTTCCACTTTGACATAAGTTAGATTTGCTTGGTACAATTGAATCATTGCTAATAACTATATATCAATGTTCAAGATTTTTAGAGCTTTCCACACTTTTTGTCGTGGTATTGACTGATAAGCCTTTTCCAGGGTAATGAATGTTAATGTAGGTCTTCTCCCATTGAGTTTTTTCTTCCACAAGTTGGTTTAGGATAAATAAGTTGCCGATATATGAACGTCACGAAATAAATCCACTTTGTTATTCACTGATCTTGTTTCTCAAATCATTTTTAAGTTTACTGTTCAAAATAATTCCGAAAAGACGACCCCTGTAGCAGCCCGAAGCTTTCCCGTTTAATTTTTTTAAATTTGATACAAATTGAGCTTGTTTCCATTCCTGGGGAGTTTTAACCAATATACAACATTTATTCATCAGACTTTTTAGTCTGCCGATGATTTCTGCATCACCATAGTATATCTGCTCCACAGGTATGTTAGCTGTACCAGGGAATCTACCGTTATTAATTTTCTTTACTTGTGTCACTAGTTTCCCTTCTATTACAATTAAGTGGTTATTTGATGTTTAATTCTCTTGTACTGCTGTTATAATACTTCGGTAATTCCGATTCTGGGTTAATAAAGTTTTGTATAATAATTAGTCCACTTATTCGTGTTTATTAAATTGAATGTTTTATTTGACTTGTGAGACTTCATTTGTTTAACTGTTCTCCATACCTCTGTTGATTGTGCTCCTCGATTGAAGCTATCAATTTGACTACATTTTTGTTCCCAAAACTGGTTCTTTTGATCTTTAGTTTTTCTTATTAGGTACCTTTTCCGCCATTTATAAATTTTTCGTCTTTCTTTATTGTTTATTTTTATATTTTATATTTTAGATAAAGAAGGGAAGCGGCTGTAGATGATAAAGTAATAAAAGTAAATATGATAAATGAAGAATTGAAAAAATAATTCGGAAACATCGTACGAAGCAAACGACGTTATCCCTTTCAATACAAATAAAGAAAGCATCACGATCTATAGTGGAAAATAGTGGGCTATAACAAATAATAAAATGAGACAAAATTAGAATGGTTGACTTAGATTTCATGACACAGACTTTATAGTATATCGCAGAGGTGGAATAACACCGGAGGAAGATGGAGGTGATGACGTCCATTCGACGAAGACTAGAAATTAAACCACTAAGATGCTACATCAAGAGTGAAGAGATGAATGAAGAAAAGAAAGGGATTGCGTATTAATCTCCAAGAGGACTGAGAACAATAGGTTGACCAGCAGAATAAAACGAGATGTAAATGTTCGTATAATTTGGCTTCGAAGTAAATTAATTTCTAGCTTATTCAATTCGGAAGTTAAAAGTCAGTAGAGGCTATTAGCACTTCTTGCAGAGCCGAAATGTGAAAATAGAAAGAATTCACAACGGTAGGTCCCGTATTTATGCGCTGTTTGGCGGATTAATAATCCCTACAATAAGTAGGAACTACTTTAGTTAGGCAAATTCAAAGTGAATGTGTACAATGGACTAATACAGTCTACATGCAAAAACATGCCAAAAAGGCAAGTCTTGCCTATTAAAAATCATAACGAAGAGGGACGGTGGTGTTATACAATATACTTTTTCCTAATAAACCAGGTTATATCCAGAATACTCTGTATTAATTATTGATTTGTTGCATATAATTATGAGTTGACGCTTATCACTAATAGGATTTTCTATTTCAATTACTCGCAAAAATATATCTTAACAGACATGAATTACGTTCTTATTTTCTTATGGTTTCTTCATCTACTGTCGCATGTTATGATTATAAAGTCTTAGTATCCAATTTATCTTGAAGCCCATTAAAACAGCTAATTAAGCACTTAAAATAAGTAATAATAGTTAATTATAAGAATTTCTTGATCTATCAACAAATTTAGAAATATTCATTAAACAGCTTGGTAAAGCTAATCTAATTATTATTATTGTTATTATTCATAATTAACACAGTGACCTCGAAGACTCTGAGATTTCTAAATTTACAACTACTCCTCTTATCTTTCTTATGAATTCTTGATTAAACCAAACAGTCTATGTGGTTAATCCATGTTCAATCATTTTCGTCTTTTATCATCTGGATTGTTCTTCTAGGGAAACTGATATAAATTTCATATATCTTGCCTTATTTGGCTGACACTTATATGATTTAAAACAAATTACTACAATTATAAACTGATTTCATAACCTTTCTGCAACTTCATGCGTATATTGACGTGATATACATCATTTGCAAAAGTAATACAAGTAAACCGGCCTGGGTGGTCTAGTAGTACAAGGGACAAAGGTTCGAAAGCGGCCTAGGTCGGTGAGACTTTTCTAGCGGGGAGAAATCTGAAAGAGGAGTGAAAGTGAAATTCTTAATTAAGATGTACAGTGGCCCAAATATGGCCTGATTGCAAAAAGATTCTTGGAAAATCACGTCCTAGATTTCGCTCAATCAAAAAACAACAACAATACAAGTAAACATGTGTAGTTACGGAAACAGCATACTTAATAATTTTTTGTTAATTAAAGTTTCTGAATGTTTTCCTAACTACACATGTTTATTCGTACTGCTTTCGACAATGAAATATGCATGGGTGCTTGCGGTGTGGGCCAAAATTAAACGGTAGATTTTTGAAAATAATTAGCCGTATTGTAGTTTTCGAGCTATAATGATTTTTGCAAACACCACCCCCTCTTCGCTGGACCCAATTCCAGGATGAAATCCGGAGAATGCTTGGAACTGGTTTTACCAATTTACAAGACGCAACACCATACCAATCTTAAAGTATCTGAATAGAACGTTTTCCAAGATATGGTAATATTTGTCGAAAAATCTATAACTTTTATCATCTCCTCTCCGATAGAATTTAAAAAAAATTCTTCGTGGGTGCCTACGTTAGTAGCAGGACAAACCTGGAATATTTCAACTTTCTAGGTTAAGCGGCTTGGGTTGTACGTTGATAGCTACGTCAACACTTCCTTTTATGTACAAGGTGTCAATGTATAATGTGTTATATCACTGGTAGTAAAATAGGTATTGACATTTCTAGAAAACGTTTGTACAACATGGAAAGGGAAACATCATGACTCATAAGGTGACCTTCCCCATTCTACCCCTAAAGCTCCAGGTACCCTAACAAAGAAATATTAAATAGTAATACCCACTTTGTGATACCTTAAAAAGCTTTCACAAAATGCTATTCAGTAGTGGCTCCCGACCCGTTCGGAAAAATTAGAAACTAAGACTCAAAAGGTTGTAGTACAACTTTCAAAATATTAGAATAATTGTTCAAAATAGTTTCCATTGCCGGCCTCGGTGGTCTAGTGGTTAGCGCGGCTGCCTTTAGATCCGAGGGACGCGGGATCGAACCTGGCTCAGGTCGGCGCGAATTTTCTAGCGGGGAAAAATCTGAAAATGCGCCTTCAGTGGGATAAGAAGTAAAGCCGTAGGTCCCGTGCCACTGCGATGTGTGACACGTTAACAATCACTACTGGAGTTGGAATTACCCCAGATAGGCAAAATTCTTAGTTAGGGTGTACAATGGGCCAAATGTGGCCTAAGTGCATAGAGATGCTTGGAAACCCGCGTCCTAGATCTCGCTCTTTCAAATCATCATCATCATCAATAGTTTCCATTATTCTCTAGACAATAACCTACTATCAAATTCTCTCTAAACATCCTTGTTGCAGTTGTGCGATTGACTGAAGCTGAGTTTTTTTTTAACATTTATTAGTTGTCAGATCAACATTACAGATGTTATACATGACTTTTATAATCAAGTTAACAATAACAACATTAGCATGTTTTACAATTTTTAACATTTTGAGTTTAACAATACAACATGAGCATATTTACAATTTTTACATTTTGAGACTATTAGTTGTGTCTCATATAGCCTAGAAAGGATGTTAATTTTCATTATTGTCCTCGTCAGAAATTACAATATCTTGGGGGAGCTTTCGCTTGAGTCTTACATGAATATTGCGTTCACACAGATTATAATATGTTGCACCGTCACATTTTCTAATATTACTGATGAACTTTTTAACACTCACTTTGATGAAATCTTGAACTAGTGATACTCCCAGCTCGTAATGCAGTTGGTCATTCCGGATGTACCACGGGGCGTTCACTGCTATTCGTAAAACCTTGTTTTGATATCTTCGGAGTTTCCGGATGTTGGTTTTAGTGGTGTTGCACCAAACTGGAGAGGCGTACAGGGCTAGGGGTCGAAGTAGGGTTTTATACATAAGAATAGCGCACTCTGTTCTTAATGGAGATTTCCTATTTATCAATGGATATAGCTGCCGTAGTCTATTATTACACTGTATTAATTTTTGATTTATGTGGAAGCTCCAGCTTAGTCTTGTGTCTAGGTAGACACCTAAATATTTTATTGCAGAATCTTTGGGATTCCAGGGTATAATGTTTCCATCAATTTCGATGGTGGGCGGGTTGGTTATTCTTCTTAGCGTGAAAATCTTGCATTGGCATTTTGAGGGATTAATCTGAATGTTCCACCTTTTAAACCACTTACATATTTTGTTTGTTGCGTGTTGTAGTTCTGAAATTGCTTCTGCTAAGTCTGTACTTTCTGTAATAATAGCTGTGTCGTCAGCAAACATTGCTAGCGATGCTGTTATTGTAGGAGTATCTGAAATGTAAATGCTGAAAAGAAGGGGGCCCAGTACGCTTCCTTGAGGCACTCCCGCACGTATGTCCTTTATTTCAGAGATTTCCGAGTTCACTTTTACAGCAAATGTTCTTTCTTCTAGAAAACAGAAAATGATTGCTTGGAGATAGCTAGGTATGTTAATTTTTAACAGCTTTTTCTTAAGACATTCAATCGAAACCTTATCGAAGGCCTGGGCTACATCTAAAAAGACTGCTGCGGTGTAGCATTTGTTTTCAAATCCGGTTTCAATGATTTCGCTAATTCTCTGTAGCTGGTGGCAAGTCGAATGTCCTTTTTTGAAGCCAAACTGAAAAGGTGGTAGAATGTGGAGTGCGTCTACTACTGTAGTAAGGCGAATGTAAATTACTTTTTCTAGAAGTTTTGAGAGAGTAGTTAGCAGGCTTATTGGTCTATAATTTTTGATATTTTCTTTATGTTTTCCCGGTTTGGCAAACATGAGAACTTGAGCATGTTTCCATCTCCGCGGAAAGTAACCTCTTCGTAAGCATGCATTAAACGTTGTGGCTAGGTATGCCAAACATTTGCTGGTTAAGTGTTTTAGAACCGAGTTAGGTATTAGATCATGCCCTGGTGTTTTTCGTTTGGGTAATGCGGTTATAAGTGCTCCTATTTCTTTTGGAGATGTGGGTTCGATATTTTCATTAATTACTGGATGATGTCTTTCAATATAGTTGATTATTTGTGTCATGTTTGCTGGGGTGCAGGTGATTACTGGTGTAAAAACCTGCTCAAGATGAGCAGCAAACGCGTCGGTTTTTTCACCGTCTGTGTAGTAGTTATCAGTGCCAGATGTGAGCGTGGGCAATTCCTCATGTGTTTTTAGGATCCTCCTGGTGGTTTTCCACATACCCGGGTCCCCAGGGCCGATTTCTTCAATATGATTTCGGTACGATTGAATTCTGTAGCCATCCATCTCTCTTTTGAGCTGATGTGTTAGATTATTTAGCAATCCCTTGGTTTCAGGATTTCTAGCCCTTTGCCGTTGTCTTCTAATCTGACTCCTCTTTCTTATTAGGTTGATTATGTAGTTGGGAGGAAAGTTGTAGTTAGGACTCCGATATCTTGGCGTGGTTGTGGCTGCTGAGTTTGCCGCATCAACTATTGACGTGGTGATATTGGAGGAGGCTACATCTATGTCTTCCATGTTTTCAAGTGCTTAGGATCTTGTGAGATTGCTATCTAGCCTTTCTTGGAAGATATCCCAGTTAATCGGTCCGTTGGTTAGTTTGAGAGGAGGCTATCTTGTTTTTGGTGTACTGATAAATGATACTAGCACCGGCAAGTGGTCGGAGTTTAGTTCTGTGATTACAGTTTGGTTGATTTGCTTGGAAAATTTTTTCTGCAAGATGATGTCTAATATGTCGGGTTGGTGGTAGGCTCTGTATGGGAAATAAGTGTATTCGCCAGGTGTCATAATTTGGAACGCGTGTATTGTTGAGTAGTGGTCAAGTTTTACTCCCTCTGGGTTTGTCGCTCTGCAGCCCCATGTTATATGCTTGCTGTTTAGGTCTCCAACCACCAGCGTTGGCTCTGACGTGTCGAATATAACTTTGAATTCATTTTCATCCAGTTTTTTGTTTGGTTGCCTATATATGCTTATGATGGTAAGATTGCTAATGTTGTTTAGCTTTACTTTAGCTCCTGTGACTTCTAAGTTAAAGTTAGGAAAGTCGGGGATTCGACTGTGTTCGAGTTTCCGTTTGATGATGATTGCTACACCCCCTGAAGCTATTCTGGCATTTCGGTCTTTGCGATATACATGGTAACCCGGTATTTTAAAAGTGTCGCTTTCAGTTAGATAGGTTTCGGAGATGCTTGCAATATCGACTCTGTATCTGGCTAAGAAGGCTATGAACACTGATCTTTGGTTGATAATTCCATTTGCATTCCAGTTAAGTATTGTTAAATTTTCTATGAGT